>WEDG01003394.1:0-18473 GCA_017591395.1 Schistocephalus solidus | reverse complement strand
GAACTTCCCACACCAGATTTAATCTATTACCGAGATAAATAGACGCATGCTACTCTTTTTGATTTCCGTTAATCGTTTGTGTTTAATAGTGAGAATGCAGTGAACGTGTTTATTTTACTCGTAATTTCGCAAATACCACACCATTTTAGCACGTATTCTTTATTATTGTTTTAATTGTATTCATCGCGGGCGAATACCAAGTTTATTTTTACTCTACGACAGGATGCCAGATTTTTAAAGAGCTTCTCTACGGCAGCGGGCAGAACTAGATTTAATAAAAATAACTACTTAAAAGGCATGCATTTCTCTTTTACCGTTCTGTTGCTCTTATACTTTTCAAATATGGTTTTCCTGAAAAGCATGGACGTAAGTATTATTTCTTGTAGGCATTTGGTTGAAAAGTAAAGCTTCTTCAAATCTAATACTGGAAAGAACCTATTTTTAGCGGATTTAAACTTTTTCTTGCAATGATCTTTGTAAAAACCGGGGAAATTTCCATTCGTAAATAACCGTATCCGTCTATTTATGAATACGATACTTTACCAATCATAATTCAGACTCCACTCTATAATGCAAATCCTATATGAGCCTTGTTAGTGCTTCCTCAGAAGCGTGCGAAAATGTTAAAGCTTTCTTTAGATCGCAATATATATACAATATGTAGGAGTGGAGAAACCTAAATGCGATAGGATCGGCGGTGCTGGTTCAGAATAATTCGACAGTGGCGGTGGTGGGACCAGCTTTATCTTGCCAAAAGACTTAACGAGGCTTTCGGTGCCAGCGATTTGAGCTAAACGGCGATTGGTCAGATTCAGCAGTGGTCCTAGCGGTAGTCGCCTCTGCTGCCCGTGTGTTCGGAACGATCTCCATCACTGTGGGTGATGCTTACATATAGAATCAGCTTAGAGCAAGCACAATAGTTGTGTCCATCTACTGACAGAGAGTCGGCGATCGAAAGTGCTGTCTTGTCCGGAGCAAGGGGAGGAGATCTGTTCTGCGCCTGCAACTTTTTCGACATTGATTTTGAGGCAATTGAACTCCTGCAGGAGTACATTGCCAGGAGATAGCGGCAGCCAAAGAGCGGTTGACGAGTTATGAGGGATTTCGTACCAATATGATTAATCACTGACGTAAGTCTGGAGGTGACTGCGCAGGTTGAGTGTTACACTCAATGACCCGACGCTTGACGCCATCATGTTTGAGATCGAAATAGCCCGAAGTCGATGTGACTTCAATTATTCAGTGAGGCTAGTTTGGAGTAAAGATAGACGGGACGTTGCCAGATGCGTCGCGTCAGTGGAGAATTTGACCGGGAGGGCTTGATTAGAGTAGCCCTTCATAGGACAATAATTGTTTTTAGCTTAGCGTTCCTGTTCAGATCGCTTATAGGCTATGTATGACTGCCGCAACACCTACGGCTGCGTAAATATCCTCGGTGCGATATCGGTAGAGTAACTTTTGCGAACATCGATCCAGAACCAATTGTCATACGGTCGTATATCACTTTCGGTCTGGTGATCAAATGCAACCTAACTCATGAAACCTGATGGCGGCAATTCAAATTCGACCCAGTTGCAGAGGGCTTAGGTCTGCACACTATCAATTCGCTCAAACATACTGCAAAATATGCTATTTATACAAGCTTTAATATGCTTATTGATAATC
Source organism: Schistocephalus solidus (assembly GCA_017591395.1). NCBI lineage: Eukaryota > Metazoa > Platyhelminthes > Cestoda > Diphyllobothriidea > Diphyllobothriidae > Schistocephalus > Schistocephalus solidus. The sequence continues at coordinate 16,808 of WEDG01003394.1, read as the reverse complement.
CTTATCTGTCGAAATGTTTGCACATTTGACCGAGAGCTTCAGTCGTGCGTTTCAAAATTCGCCTCAGTTTCCATTCTGGCAGATACCGGTAGACTTAGATATTACGCAGTCAAGTGTGTCTCATATATGAGAAAAAGGGTACTCTGAACACGTGAGGTTTACAAAACTAAAGATGGTGCATTTTAAATTTGAATATTTCCTCGTCAATCAGGTGCACTAGGATTACCAAAACCAGAGGGGAGGAGCCATCGCCGTCTGACTGCCAGTCCACCTGTCAGCTACTCCAGGCACAATACATGCTTGGCTGACGGCGCAGTCTGGCATATAGCATCGGTAGCCTTCCAGTTTTATTCACCTTTAAAGGCAAACATCCATGGTCCAAACAAATTGACTAATTTACTTTATTTTCCTTCGCAAGAATCAGAGAGAATGCGGTATTCGCACATTTAAGCTCACCAATTGCTTGTGACAAACAATACGTGAATAGGTGATTATCTACTAGATCAACATTACCGGATTCACGTTTAACAGGGTTTACTTTATCATAAACTTACAATGTACTGATTGTACTGGGGTTGCATTTGAAATTCAGTAGTCAAATATTTGCTGCAGGTCAGGTGAGTTTGAGTAGGTTTTTCAAAGCAAAACCTGTTGTACGAACAGCAGTATTTATTTCTTTCAAGTCCCATCACCACAATTGCAAGATGTTTGTTAAAATGCCACCTACACCTAATTTGCAAGCGCAAACATGTGGTAAGCTCAACCATGATATGAGAATGTTTGCAAAAAAATTGACAGTAACAATATAATGTTCTCGTGTTTTGAAGGGCTAGTTTAAGCATATGCCTCCAGTCTACTGACACTAATTAAATTCGCAATGTTGATATCAAACTTCTGGAGAAATTCAATCGGAATATCATCGCTGTAAATGGCAGATATGCGAACCTCATCCGGCAACGTGGTTCGTTCACCCCAGTACGTTTTATCAGCGGTTACTGTAAATGAAGCATTGTTTAGGAGGGGAACTCGAATGAACCGTAGCTATCGTGATCTTTATCCGTCATGGATACTTCTCGACTCTTAAGTAAACAATATGAGGTTCATGCATGGACGTAAGTATTATGTGCATGATGTTCTGTTTAATGTAGTGGATTGATATATTTTTGTCTAAATTGAGAATGAACAAGGTAAGGAGCGGGTTTGGGTTCCACCTGTCAAACGTTCAACATTGTAAAATGGTATCGGATTTATATCTGCGCTAGCAGTCATCTGAACCTATTTAAGATAGCAATAATGTAAATTAACGATGATTTAAGATATTACGATTGTGCGCACCTTAATGGTCTCTAATATACACACTTCAGTTTTTAATATCTACGATATCCTTGTTGTTTTCTGCAACACGTTAAAGTTTTTGATGATGTTAAATATTCATATGTCTCGCGTGTTCAGAAGGTATAATACTTTTTTAAGCACACTGATTTACTGACATGTAAGAAGACGAAATAGTTCACCCACCTTAATCCTACTGAAGAATACATATGTAAAAAGACATAATTTTTGCTAGTTTATGCAAATGCTTCTGGTTATTTCCATGCCAGTCAAACGAATCAACAGCAAAACTGACGTTAGTGTTATGAGAGCATACTAGACAAAACTTCGCCAGCAAACGTTTTACGCAGCTTTTATAAGCGGGCAAGGTGCCTGCATGACTGGGTTGATTATCACTAAAAGTGGTTCGTATGGTTTCCAAACTAACTGCTGTATACTTTTTTTCTATATGAAATTATACACGTAACCACACTCCCAAAAGTATACCATACACTCCAAAGTGATGTGAACTAGTTGTTAAACGCCAAATACTGTAGTTAAAAAGAAGGAATTCGGTCCAAAAACGCCATGAATTCAACTGTTCTTCCCAAAACGCTGTGCTTTCTTCATGCGTAAAGTTATAAGGTTAGTATGCAGTACAAAAGGTACGAAAATTTGAGCAAATTTTCCCTGTTTGAATCAATAATAGAATTGCGTAATGGTTGGAAAAAGTCCACGCAAAAAATGTCATATAGCAAGAATGAGTTTTGCCCGATCAAAGACCCGTATCATTGAGTGCCTCACAGGTCATGTGAACATGCAGCACAATAAACAATATAACAAGTTCACATCAGTAATTCACTCTAATCTAATAAAATTTTGATTTTTTAGATTAGAATTTCAGGGGAATATCCGGGTTGTTTGTAGTTAAGCAAACAGTAATAAACACAGTATTTACAAGTACTCTACATCTCTATAGTGTACTCCAGTGTGGTACTTTAGTCAGTTGGTGGTGAAATAAAAGAATTAAGAATTAAAACTCGCTTAGGGTAGTCCAACCCGACCAACCGAAGAAGGAAATAAAGAGTTAAGCCATATAACGATAAAATGGATACGATAAAATCAGACGCATCCGTCAATCAAATTCAATACTGTAAGGGGAACAATCCGGATCGCTCCATTTCCCTGGACTTTCTTCTGAGTAAGAAGTTTTGACGGCGAGTATTTGACGTAGTGTCTATCGTAAGAAGACATGGTCGGACAATACATCCATTTTGGCAGTTTTGTACCGCTAAACTTAAAGCGTTATTGAGTGCGGTGTCTGACAAAAGGGCGAAAATGATCTGCTCGGCCGATAGCATTGACTAAGAGCTTAAGGTTTAACAAAGCACTTTTCGACAGAATGGATATCCAGATATATGTATTGCTAAAAATATGACCGACAGACCACCAAAGCTGACGTTGCTAACGGCAAACAAAAAACAACTATTCATCAGGGTCCCATTTCAAGGGGACGCAACAAGTGAACTCCTACGAAGGTGCCTAAGCCAAGCTGTGTCAAGCACCTTTCCAGCAGCTGATGCCCATGTACGTTTCTGAACTGCTCCCATCCTATTCGGAGGGAGCAATAACAAACTGCCAGGCCAGACGACCTCAATGTGCATTTATTCTTTCATATACTCCTGTGGGGCAGAATATATTGTTTGCACGAGCCGGCGTTTGTCCAAAAGAGTACGAGGTCCCTTCAACCTATTCAAAATTCCTTGGACAGCGTTTGTTGGCTACGGCAGAAGCAGCAGCAATCAGGCTACGCAAACCGGTCCAGTTCGTTCAAAAGAACTTTATGCAGGCACCGCAATTACCGTGGCCAAAAGCCACCAATTTAGCCGCCCGCAACTAATTACCTGTCCCGGCGGCCACCATTTCTCTGACCATGATCAGAAAATGGACCGCAATTTCGTTTCTTTCCCCTCCCTCCCCCCACCCTGCCAATCGAAAAAGTTTTTTCTACTTACCCATATATTGACTTAGTTACGCAGTCATAAGAAATGTAAAGACCTGATGAGAATTTATCGAAAGCCAACTTATGCCAGCCAAATTGTCTTTTGATTTACGGTAAAAGCCTACAAAAAACCGAGATACGGCCTATGACCGTAAACATACATTCGGAGAAATAAAGGTAAGCCCCTGTCGAACATTTGAATGAAGCTCCTTTTAAATCCGGCATACTGGCTTGACTTACATTTCTTGGAATTATTTTGCACGATAATTCAGATGAAAACCATGTTTAAGTAAACGTTTCTAAACGATAAAACATTGCGGAACATATGAAAACATTTCATTCCCAATGTTCATAACGGAAAACGCCTCAAATGTGCTCTTCTTCACACTCATCCTTTTTACGGGGAATTATTTTGAAATCCTCCATGTCAAATAAACCAGTCTCAGTCTCCTCATTCAAAAATCACGTAAACCACTGTGTATTCATTGACCCTTCTGTAAGTTAACAATGCCAGCAACGACAAGGGAGCCTGTAATAAACATTTGCGGCACAGTAGCTGAAGTGAATCAAACAAACCTAGCATTGTTTATGTGGATGGTTCTGGTTATTTCCATGCCAGTCGAAGAAGTCATTAGTGAAACCGACGTGAGGGCGATGAGGTTTTTAGGTTTTTTATGTTATTAAATATTCAGACTTCTCGCGTGTGCATAAGGAAAAAGACATTTAAAGCACACTTTCAGTTACTGATCTGTAAGAAGACAAAAGAGGTCACCCACCTTAATCTTATTGAAGAAGACATTTGAATTGACATGATTCTCGCTAGTTTATGTGAATGATTCGGGTTATTTGCCATGCCAGTCAAACAAGCCAACAGCGAAACTGACGTCAGGGTGATCAGGTCATGCTAAACAGTACTTCGCTGGTAAAAAAGTACACAACTTTTTTAAGCGGGCAAGGTGCCTACATGGCAGTTTTGACTATTAATTACATTGTCTCTTTCCAAGATTCTCTCGTCATGTCCCATTCAAACTTAAGTATCAAAAAACACAGTTTTTTAGATTGCATCGTTTTTCTGTCAACTTTCATGGATGTTCCCTTTGAGTTACTATTAATTTTTCGGTTTTAAGTGGTGCTTGTTCATTTGTTGCGTTGAACAATTTTTTCCCCTGTGAATGGATCAGTGAAAAATTAGCCTCGTCACTCGCCCTGCGAGGTGACCTTCGTACTGGCGTTATATGTTTAATACGGACATACCCGACGTAATCGGTGCTTGTTTAGTTGCCACGTTTCCCTCCTACGCTGGAGTCCAGTAAAAGGTCAAGGGCTCTGACGAAATAAGATGTCATTCCAGTGGATGATAAGCATTTCCTTCAAATAGTCTTGACGTATTACGAGTTTTCAATCTCTTAGTTCCTGGATTTGGGCTGCTCAGGTCAAGACCCCTGAAACTCTTTATTTTCGAAAGATCAGGCGATGGCCTCTATGGATAATGAAGATGCTTAATTCAAAGGCCTAGTACAGACAGTTGAATCATAGAGGGGAATAAGGGCTGACCGATGATTCGAAAATGATAACTCAAGACGGATGATCTTTAGTACGGATTAGAGCTCTCATTGGATGAAACTCTAAAAAAATGCAACTGGTGACCAACCGAAGATGGAAATGAAGAGTTTAGCCATAGCACGCTGAAAGCCTACAAAAAAGCGAGATACGGCCAATGACCGTCAAGATACATTCGGAGAAATGTCGAAAATTTGAAAGAAGCTCCTTTTAAATCCGGCGTACTGACGGGAATTACGTTTCTTGGAATTATGTTGCAAGATAATAAAGATGAAAACCATGTTTAAGTCAATGTTTCTAAACTACCTATAATAGCAAGTCCCACTGCACTACGGGCTTGTTGTCTCGCCTGTAACTACGCCACCTGCAACCTATTCCTTTCTTGTTGTTTATTAAGTAAGTGAAGAGTAAATCAATATTCTGTAAGGTTTTGTATATTCAAAACAGCTCACTAAGTAGGATTCTTAAAGGAAGTATCTTGCAGAAAAATGGTTATTATACAGAATAGGCTTGACCCCTCATGTGCTGCTTACTAAAAGATGATGAGTTCTGCTATTCTTTAACATCGAAGTCGCCAGACATGCATTGATCTGTGCAGCCTCAACTTTCGCTGTTTTGTCAACATCCAAAATTTATGCGGACGAGTATGTTCATCCAAATTGTAATCCATATCGAACCAAATGGCGTGATCTGTACAGGTGTTGGATTGGTAATTTGGGTGTCCTACTGCAAATGTAATATTTTCAGTAAGTGGATTTTTTTAAGCAGACAGGTAAGCACTTGTAGAAGAATAATTATCGAATAAAATGTTTTGATATAGCATGACCCAAACAATGTGGAACTATCAGCCCTAAGTGCGCTGTCAGATCACAGGAGATTATGAAGGTGTGCTTATTGTTCTTGTTTGAGCTTTAGTTAGCCTAAAACGGATTAATTTAATCCGAACTGGTTTAAGTACGTTAAGAAACCTTATGTAGTATGGACTCCGTGAACAATGTTGATGAGGCGTTTCCATGGGGAAATGGGATTGTGTGTGTGACATTCTGCTTAACGTAGCGGATTGATGAAACTCTGTCTAAATCTAGAATGAATACAGTGAGTGGATGCAGTTGGGTCCTACCTGCTAACAGTTCCAAATGGCAAAATGGTATCGGATTCCTATATGCGCTGGCAATCATCTGAACCTATTCAAGATGGTCATAATGGAGATTAACGATGAATGAAGATATTGTGATTGGTCTCCAATCTATAAACTTCGGTTTTTCCTACCTACGATATCCGAGTCAGTTTCTGCAACATGATTAAGTGTTTGATGATATCAAATATGCATATGTCTCGTGTGTGAATAAGTAAAAATACTTTTCAAGCAAACTGTGAGGGTCTGACCTGTGAGAAGGCGAAAAAGGTCACCCACCTTAATTCTACTAAATAAGACATATTTAAAAGGACATAATTCTCGCTAGTTTATGTGGATGATTCTGGTTATTTCCATGCCAGTCAAAGAAGTCATCAGCGAAACCGACGCGAGGGCGATGAGGTTTTTAGGTTTTTTATGCTATCAAATATGCAGACGTCCGCGTGTGCATAAGGAAAAAGACATTTGAAGCACACTTTCAGTTGCTGATCTGTAAGAAGATGAAAGAGGTCACACACCTTAATCTTATTGAAGAAGACATATTTGAATTGACATGATTTTCGCTAGTTTATGTGAATTATTCGGGTTATTTGCCATGCCAGTCAAACAAGTCAACAGCGAAACTGACGTCAGGGTGATCAGGTCATGCTAAACAGTACTTCGCTGGTAAACAAAATACGCAGCTGTTTTAAGTGGGCAAGGTGCCTGCATGGCTGGTTTGACTATTAATTACATTGTCTCTTTCCAAGATTCTCTCGTCATGTTCCATAAAAACGTAAGTATCAAAAAACCCAGTTTTTTAGATTGCATCGTTTTCCTGTCAACGTTCACGGATGTTCCCTTTGAATTACTACTTAATTTTCAGTTTTTGGTGGCAGTTGGTAACCAAACGTCATTATAAGGAATAATATTGTCGAATCCTGTATGCGAGCATTAATGCAGTAGCCTCACTTTTAGTATGAAGCATGATCCTGTATTTCTATACTACGGACTTGTCGTTCGGTAGCTAATGAATATTGCGCCATCATCCCGTTGTAGATATACGAATGTCCATTTGAAATTTGCTTAGCGTCTCGCATGCTGAACGCGAGTTATTTACTTCCGGCTACTGTGTCAATGGCTGGGGCGTTTAAAAAGCCAAAATTACAAAATTGAACTGTACACCAGACAGTACATGGAAGGCTCCTTGATTGGCCGTAAATATCGGCAAAGCAAGCGTGGTTATTAAGATAATACCTGGGGTTAGGCATGGCTATTTTTTGCTGGCTAATCAAACAAAAATAACCATTGAAGTTTCTTGTGTCATGGTCATTAATGGCCTTCTGCCCGAACATGTATTGTCGGTATTGTGAATCATTCAATTAGCCTGTTTTTATCTAATACGTTTAATCCAAAAACTTCGCATGCAATATTTAGCAGGCCTTGACCCGATATGAATCAAGACATCAAGTAACACATTTGGGCTTATTCCGAATTTATCTATTATATATCCATCCTTGAATAGCAGCAGGGACACGAAACACAAGCACATTATCATGCTTATGACCGCACGATATCCCATATAGTACAGGATAGGGCTCTTGCATTGACAGCCTTCCTGAACCCAGTGTTTTATCGATTACCACGTACGCGTGAAATTTAGCATGACAATTTTGCCTTCAAAACGTGTCAGTATGTCTGACCGATGACCAACGTAATCAATCTTAGCAGGGGCACTAATAACGATTATGTATTTCATGTATGCAACAACATAAATTCTAGATGTATTGTTGACAACATTGAGCAGCTTTTCGAATCTGCAAAGCCAGCTGAGCGTTACTACAGTACAGATGTCTTGCTCATTCAAATTGAAAAAAAATCCTCTCATCTTGGCTTACCCTTGATCTGTGCATTAATGAACGACTTTTTTATGATTGTAAGCGTCGCCTCAGAAGAAACATAGGAATACCCTCTGGTATTTGAACGTATCCAGAAAAGGCAGTTTCGCCAGCAACCCACGAAATGCAGCTTTGATGCTCCTACCCTGAGGCTGTGTACATTTTATTGCTAGGATCACCTACCCCATCCATTTCACAGTGAAACTGTGAGGACTTCCTGCCTCTTACCTCAACACGACGGTGATGAAAATTTCTGTAAATGCTGACCATACGTATCGTACGTAAACTATCTCAAGAAAGGTCACAAACAACTACTAAAAACCATCAGGATACTATCACCTACCACAGCAGACGTAGCAAAAACCACGATAAGCAAATCGACCTTCTGTACATTAAAGTACTTCGTAGAGGCACGTCAGCTGCCATGTCAGTTGCCAGGTGTCAGGTTTTTATGTTTAATACATGCAAAATTATTCACCCGCCGCCTCCTCTACCTCCCTTTGAAAAAAAACTCATTAGATCCTTTTCTAACTTATCTCTATACCATAACTTATATATGTATTTATAAGTATCCTCCCATATTCCCCACAGTTTTGCTCTATGCAAGAACGATGTTGAATCTAGTTGTTTAATTAGAATGCGTGGGACAACGCCGTTATCACATACATGTAGGTACATGATGACAATTTAAAAAAGCCACATTTATGCTCACCGTAAACCTCTTTCGAGTCATACCTTATTATTTAAAAATATTCTAAACCAGTTAATTTTCTTGTGATAATTTAACGCTTAGTGCAGTATAACCCCTAAAAATGCATATTTATCTCCACAAGTGCACTGCAAACGGCGCCTTAGCTGGTATTTTGCTTGTTTTCTTCTCCAAACTTGCCCGTCAATCATTTTTACATAAGACTGGCCGCCAACTGTCTGATCCTCTAACCCCTTTCATCTTACTGACTGACTGTTAGGTCAAGCAAAGAGGGCTCGTTTGGCAGTTGGTTTTGTAAGGATCTTTCATTTTACCCCGACGTGTGAGCAGTTTGAATGACCCTACTCTTTTTACTGCGCGTTCCAGCTTATGGAAAGAAGGCTGGTTTATCACACCGTTGCCGCACTTTGCACGTCTTATCTGAGGGCTCTGAGAGTTTGTACCTTCAGCGGTTAAGTTCTGTTAAGCTTGATATGAATTTCCAACTCTAAAATCTTGCTGGATATATATCGGTAAAAAGTTTATCACATATTTTATACCACCATTTTTTCGCCTTTGTGCAATTTCTTTCAGGATTTACCTGGAAACCTTATTCCATTTTAAATATTTAGTCACTTGTTTTAAGAAGTCTGTAAATATCAACAAACTTATCTGCTCTTGTTTTTAAAGGGGAGCTGGTGTTATCAACTCGTAACGCAAGCGGCCTCTCATTTACGAGACATTCCTTCTACAGAAGAAGGTATGTGACGTGGTGACTTTGTTCTCTTAGGCTACAATATTAGTCGGAACGCTGTATACTACGAGACCCTTCTCGTGAAACATGTGGCATGTTACGAAAGCTTTTAAATAATAACAAAGTACTCTTAGCGAATTGAAAAGAAAGCAAACGTCCGAGGTAATATCACACTGTTTAGAAATACGTAATTTTTTTAGAAAAACGGAACTGCCAAATATCATTTGTATTGATAAAATTTAAGTTTCGTGATGTTTATAAAACCTATTCATGCAAAAGGATTTAGTAAGGTAATAAGTGCATATGGGATCACGTGTGAAAAGAGTCGTTTAGTGAAGTTTGTACCGGAATATCTTCACGAAGTGTGGCAATGTCAGGTATGTTGTTAAGCAAACATTCTACATTTTGAGTTCATATTTCAATTCTTTTTCACAAAAATCAGCCAACCTTTACCGTTTTTACACTGTGTGAGATGCAGTTAGTTACGTTAAACAGGCTTTTACTCGGTTTCACCGATAGATGTGCCACTGGATTAAATAATGAGCATAAAGAGAAGGATTTGATGCGTCAACATACAAATAAAACTTTTCCAGTGAGCCCACCTTATTTCTCGGAACAACTTCAGAATAAAATATTTCTTTAAGGCCTTTACAAACGAAAGCTGTTCTTGAACACTCTTTTGAAGGCACATGTCTGTTTGGGTCATAATTGTAGAAAAGCCTTAACATGAATACTCACGAGTGCTCACATAATTTAATACCACTTTTTAAAATAAGTTACCTCTTTAAGAAACGCTTCAGTAAGATAAGTAACTGACATAATTTACAAGATTTTCTCCAAGTGACGATTAAAACAATTTTGATAATGATTCCGCTGCACGGGAAAGAAATCACGTTGTCCCTACATTGGAACAGTCTTCGCTTGACTCCGTCCGAGGAATACACATTTACAACAACAGGACCGTCTGCCTAATACGTTTTTGTTAAAAAGGATGGTTTTTGACTGTTTCATTTTTTAATCACGCATTAGTTGACAGACGATCGTATAAACGACATCTTACAATATGCCTTAACTTTAACAATGCGTTGACCATGGACGTTTTTTCTGCTCTTTGAACACAAAATCACACAGAGTTGCGAATCTGCTTTTTAAAATCAAAAACATTGGTTTTCTAAAAATAACATATGCATCTATTCACTGGTCTACCTGATTGACGAAGAAATATTCAAGTTTAAAATGCACCACCTTTAGTTTTGTAAACCTCACGTGTTCAGAGTACCCTTTTTCTCATAGATGAACCTACTTGACTGCGTCAACTAAGTCTATGGTATCTATAAGAATGTAAACCAACGGAATCAAAGGTAACATGGGTCTTGGTCAAATGTGCAAACATTTCGACAGCTATGATTATCAATAAGCATATTAAGCTTGTATAAATAGCATATTTTGCAGAATGTTTGAGCGAATTGATAGTGTGTAGAATTTAAGTTCTCTGCAACTGGTCGATTGAATTGCAACCATCAGGTTTTATGAGTTAGGTTGCATTTGATCACCCGACCAAAAGTGATACAGTACCACATGACAATTGGTTCTGGACATGTTTTGCAAAGTTACTTTACTGAAATCGCACCGAGGATATTTACTGTAAATGGTGGTTGGCAGTCATAATAACTATAAGCCCCGACTGAACAGGAGCACTAAGCCAAAAACAATAATTGTCCTATGAAGGGCTACTCTTTAATCAAGCCCTTACACGTTCTTGCCCTGTATCTTTTGTATATAACTAGGAGTGACATCAAGTTTATCCACTTATATTAAGGCCATTTTCGAATTTGAAAATTTGATTTGGCAGGAAACCTGCTTTGTTCTTACTTTTGCAAGATAAGATAAGATACACTTCTACTATACACGAAGGTGTTTTATGCATAAGACATTCCCAAACCAATATCGCGAAGGGTAAACTAGAATAACGTTATTTTTCATTAGGAATGCACCTGCTACAAAGCGTGGCAAAGGTTTTGAAATATTAACCTAAGTGGTCATCAGAGTTGTCCTCATTTCCAATGGTTTTACCAGAGTACTGGCTAGTTGTCATAGCTCTCTGCTATTAAGAGGCGTTGATGGTGATTGCGTGGACACGCACATGAGCTGTAAGGGTTGCCTGTGCCTCTTTCACGACAGCTACCATTTTTTTGTGCTAAATGATCATAAGCAGCATGGGGCGGCAAAGTCCTAACATTAGGAGCACGTGCGAAAATGTGGTGTTTATAAATGCAACCACTGGTCAGTTACTGACATGGGAACATAGAAAATTGAAAGATGAACATTGCCACCAAAGACAAGAGGGGACTGTAATGGACATTTCTAGATTGATTGCTAAGAAATCCTGCTTGGTCATTCAGTTTACTGTATCAGAATTGATGGTTTCCATGCGTTTTAGTAGGCTGGGCGGGTAACTTGACCCAAGTGTGATTAAACTCGCGGCTCCCGGTGGGGCCTCATAGCTCAGTTGGCAAGAGCGTTGGCTGCACTTACGCCTCCCCCTAGCTGGCGTGGCTTCGAATCCGATCGAGGCCACCGAGTTTTTCAAAAGTAAGACAAACGTATAATATTTATGCAAATAATTTGCACAAAATGTAAATGCATCGCCGGGAGAGAATCAGAATTTTGTCATTAGTTAAACTAACGCACAGCCTGATTTTATAGGCTACAGAATGGCTTCAGATATACTGCACGGGATTTATCGATGTTTGTTTTGGCTTATGGAGTAAACATGTATTATTTACATTGTTAAAAAAATGAAACCTTTTTCTACCTGTGCCAAAATGCAGAACCCATAATGAATTCGAATAGTGATATGAAAAAGGGGATTTAAAGAATGGCTGATCGTTTTTTTAGTAATTCTCCATTTGGCTTTACACGGAGCTGCTCGCACGGTGCATTTATTAAAGCTTCACTTCATAAATGACCTGAAAGTGGAGTTGTATTCTCGTCAGTTGAATGATACAGTAAAATAACTCCACTTGGAATCCGTTTGTGAGAATATTAGGATTAAATTGTACAGTGGATCATAAAGATGAGGATCGTAGGGATTTTTAAAGGGAGGGACACTAAAGGGAAGTTGTATGAGGGAAGGCAATTGATATTCCTAATAAGTAAGCTGAGAGAAAAGATCGAAAACTTTCTAAAAGAAAGTGCCAAGAGGTGGAAGGGGTCCACAGATGGGAACTCATTTAATCGAGGTATCCTTTGAGCGCCGGCCTACGGAGACCTGCGCAGTCACCCCCAGCCTTGGGTCAATGATTATTGATTGGATTTTACCACCTTTAAGTGCTACCTGTTTTGGTACAGCTGCTACTCCTGACGATGGACTGCTGTAGGCGTTTTACGAGTCATGATAAGAAAAAATTGTTCTGGCGCTAAAACAGACTTTGCCTTTGTTCATCCAATATTCTGGGACACGAAACTTGGCGTTCGTTCGTAAAAAAGAATACGGTTTTAGAAACTGCTAAAGTGGCGTACTATAGGGCTCCTAAAAGTTTGTAGTGGATGTGGACCAAGTTAATTGTTTACAAGCAGGGTTAATAAATACAAAGACATGATACTTTATGAACTGACATTTCACAATCTTCATAAATCCTAAAATTAGAACATTTTGGAACCGTAAATAGCATTGATTCAAGTTTACATTGAAGTAGACATAAAGTGCAACCAACGAATGCTAGTTCTATGCATGTTTTAGTAAAATATATTTAACGTTAAATTGGCCTCGAAAGTAGGCATTTTTACAGATCGTATTTTGTGCTGGCAGGCAGAAGGAACCGAAGTCAAAAGCGGCCCTTCTTGTGTGACTCAGATACTTTGAATTATGATGAACGACCATTTATATTATAAGTATACTCGAGTAATATATTGTGAACGAAAACAAATTTCAGAATTTAACTTAACATTTCATGAGACATTGCCATATCCTTTTACCTAGAAGGCGAGTTGTTCGACCACGATAATCTGCTCCACCGGGGATATGTAATTTATACCTGTCCTCATTGAGCCCATAAAATACCGGTATTACCCGGATAGGAATCTATCGAACACAAAGACATGCGTGCTAGCAAACTAACGTTTTAAAATTGAAAGGCATTAGATAACCAGAGCGAACAACAAAACAAGTACGAATAGACTGAACAGGTGGTTTAAAGAACTATTGCCAGTTTTAGAAAGGGAGATGAATTTATCCACTGTCGTTCGGTTATGCTGCAAAATAATATCGTGTCTAATTATTCAAACCGTGACAGACACGTGCTTTTTATCCTTCATTTTTGAATATTACTACTACACAATGTGAGTACCAGTGTTAAAGCTGAATAAAACGCCCAAGGTAAATGGCACAAAGAGAAGTCTGGAGTAAGCTAGAACGATAAATTCAACATTATTCGCTCTGTCTTACTTCAAATATAGACCATCAAGGCCATTTGATTTCCGAGAATATTGAAAATGTCTGATTAAAAGTAGGCTTTGGCATGCTTCCAACCGGGAGTGCTACCCAAAGCCCACAATAAAAACGTTTTCTGGAATTTCAGAAAATTAAGTGACAACGCGTCGCCAAAAGCTACGGTCTTCACTGGAAACCAGAGCCTGCTTCGCATCGTTGAATCGCAAAAGGCGTACACACGCAGGGCTTGGTGGAGTGTTTTGCCACTGGCTTCTGCCCTGAGCAGACAGAGAAAAGGCCGCAAAAACTTCAGTCATCTATGAATGAAGAAAATAAATAAGGTTTTCTATTCAGCCCACGCCATTTAATTTTTCCCCGAGGAAGTGATAGTTGAGGTTGTCGATAAATCCGCTTTTCCTAGGATAAAACCATTTTCACCAACGGATTATTAGGCTTTGTATTTAGGCTTCCTTTATGCTGGTGCACATATGATTAATGTATTTCGTATATTTTGAGCAACTTAAGAGACTCTGCGCAGTTTAGTAATTCCTGAGTCATGGCTTGCTACCGTGGACATTGACATTATTGGCAACTGATGCTGCATATTCATTAAATTACGAAAAATGTTATATTTTATGAACCATGGGTAGTTCCATCGGAACACCAGAGTCGAAGTGTGGATTATTGTGCCGTGCATATGTTACCTGTATGCAATTGCAAATAATGTTTCTCTCATGAAATCGCAAAGTATTTTTATTTGTAAGCTCTACTAGATTATTCAATCTAAGCACCGAATAACACGCAACTGGCACCACATGATAAAATTCAGTTTCGTTTTTGGAGATACCAACTAATAAGAAGATCACCCAGGCCTCGAGTGTCATTACAAGGGATAACAGTTAACGTGTCCATTCTTTTGTAAAATGTGTTTTGCAATTTGATGCAGACCCTGTGCAGCTGAGGATTTGGTAGAGAATGCAAATACTATTTTGTGTCGCACCGTCTTGGCTCTATATGCTACCGTAGTCAACGACTCACATTTGTGGGGTCCGAGGGGCCCTTAGGTTATGCAATTACAACTGATGTGAGGATTATGGTTTAACGTAAGCTAAACCCTACGTTGGTATTGAAGAGAAATAATCTCGCATCTGCCGTTTGGAGTTAGAAGCACATATATCCCTAACTTCTCTCCTGGCCTACCTCATCAATTGTTCACAAGACTTTGGCAATGGTTACCCAAACTTGTCTTCGAATAATACCTTTGACAAAATTTATATCTTCCATATCTACTTTTTATACCTTTATAAACAGTATCTGTCCTAACTCATAAAATCTGATGGATTTCATGAGTTACGACCCGTTTCGTGCAATCAGCGCAAGCTGCGTCCACCAAATTTTTACATCAATAAAGGATCGATAGTTAGGAAAAATAAAGCTTGTTGTGGTTATCAAATTAATAATACAGCAATTACAAATAATGTTTGCTTAAAACTTCAACTAGTAGCAATATACTAGTGGAAGCCACATCTTGACTCAAAACCTTCGTGGAAATCCCCACATTAGGTAACTTCGTCTTTAATGAGCCCCACGGAACAGAGTATAGCACAGGTCTCTGACGCCTGACGCGAAAGCTTTATATTCTGGAATAAATATTTTTTTAATGGCAACATTACTTATATATTTTCATCTTATTAGAAATCACTTCCATTGTAATTGTGAGAAGCCGTAACAAATTTTCAGTTTTCCCTTAAGCGCATTTTGAAAAAGTACTATCATATTGTGACCTCTTAAGCATGTAAGACCCCAAGCGCCGTCGGCCATTGCATATAATCCCGTTTTCGGTCATCTTGACTCACTTTTGGGAAGGGTTCCAGAAGGGCTAGAGTGATGGAGTGTGGCCAAACGTGCGCAGGTGTGCCATCGTTGTAAAAAATATTTTGAGTGCAATTCACCTACGTCCGTCAAACTGCAGGTAAATGCTTGGTATGGCTATTCACTGCTTTCAAACGTAAATAATAAAGACGGTCTGCTGAAGTTCAGAAGGCAATCTTGGCTCTCATTTGTAATCGTCTGGTGCACTGATTCCGAGGATCATGCCGCAGACTCGCAATCAGTGCCAGTTTTCTGGCTTTATCCTTCGTAACTGATACATGCCAGTTTCTCGTGATAATTTTTCTTTGCTCTCAGATCTTTTTTAAATAGAGACATTGAAAAATAGCGCTCTTTAGTATACGACGCCGATAAAAACCTCGAGTTTAATACGCAATAAAAGGTGCTGGGTAAACCCATAGATGGACTACGATCATCATTTACCTAAAGCAAAACTGTTACCTACCAAAATAGTCCTTCAGATCTAACACTCCCCTTAGTGAATACTGAAGAACCATTGGTTTTCTTATGACCACTTTCACGTAGGTAAGTTAGGCCCATAATAGCATAATAAATCTTAAAAAAAGATTCAGTAATACATACAAATTGCACATGGGTGCATGTGATAGAGTTTCCTTCACAACTATTTGCTCTGTTTTTAGTTTTATTCTTTAAATTTTCGACTTCAAAATTTTTGCAGATGACCTGTCGTCATATATTTGACAGTTTAACCTGTTATGTCGTACTGACCCACTTATCATGTGAAGTACAGGACGATTGTAGGAATAGTTTACATACAGTGGCCTTTAATCTTATCCCGACTTGACTGTAATATCAGTGGAGTTCTCTTAAGATTGCGTGTTCCCTGTCCTTGAAAAATATCATATTATCACCACAAAGTCCCACTTTGCCGGCCTTGCCTCCGAATTCCGAGCATTTGTAAATAAGATATAAAATTTCATTAAGCTTGCTGTCGATATGCAATTGAAGATTCTAACTGGATTTAGGTTGCTAATAGCATATGCTGGTCATTGCGCGATGTTCATAGGCTTCATCTGGAACGTTTACCTACGTTAACTTTCATCAGTGTTTTACCATTTTTTAAAACAACGAGTGCAGAAACAAAATTGTTGCACTTTTAAAGTTGGAAACTGGTGTAACCTGCTTCCAAAGATGTGCT
>WEDG01003393.1:0-20918 GCA_017591395.1 Schistocephalus solidus | reverse complement strand
GTTCCTTACAGATCGGTGACCAACACACTATCATCATATTCCGATCGCAAACCGATTGACAAAGCAAACGAGCCCGTGGCTCAATGGTAGAGCGCTGGACTCAAATACCAAAGGTCGCGGGTTCGAATCCCAGGTGTTTCTACACTTGGGATTGGGTATGACTGACTGATGACGGCTAATTCAGCGTGAAATGGCCATCGGTCTCCCTTTGTCTTTTGTCAGTTCCACATTACTAAACATATGCTACGCAAGTCGCTATGCGCGACTTGCCTGTGAGTACTCTAGACTGCGTGCCAGGGCACAACCGAACATGAAATGTTCTTTAAGCAGATCGGTGAGCCCACACTATCATCATATTCCCGATCGCAACCGACAAAACAACGAGCCCGTGGATCAATGGTAGAGCGTTCGACTCAAATACCAAAGGTCGCGGGTTCGAATCCCAGGTGTTCCACACTGGGATTGGGTATGACTGGCTGATGACGGCTAATAAGCCAGAAATGGCCATTCCGGTCTCCCTTGTCTTTGTTAGTTCCACATTATCAACATATGCTCCAGGTCGCTATGCGACTGCTTGTGACTACTCTAGTCTGCGTTTCAGGGCACAACCGAACATGAATGTTCTTTAAGCAGATCAGTGAGCCACACACTATCATCATATTCCCGATCGCAACCGACAAAGCAACGAGCCCGTGGCTCAATGGTAGAGCGTTCGACTCAAATACCAAAGGTCGCGGGTTCGAATCCCAGGTGTTCCACACTTGGGATTTGGTATGACTGGCTGATGACGGCTCATAAGACAGAAATGGCCATTCCGGTCTCCCTTGTCTTTGTCGGTTCCACATTATCGTAGTCTGAGTTCCAGGGCACAACGGAACATGCATGTTCCTTAAGCAGATCGGTGAGCCCACACTATCATCATATTCCCGATCGCAACCGACAAAGCAACGAGCCCGTGGCTCAATGGTAGAGCGTTCGACTCAAATACCAAAGGTCGGGTTCGAATCCCAGGTGTGCCACACTTGGGATTGGGTATGACTGGCTGATGACGGCTAATAAGCCGTGAAATGGCCATTCCGGTCTCCCTTGTCTTTGTCGGTTCCACATTATCAACATATGCTACACGTCGCTATGCGACTGCCTGTGAGTACTCTAGTCTGAGTTCCAGGGCACAACGGAACATAAATGTTCCTTAAGCAGATCGGTGAGCCACACACTATCATCATATTCCCGATCGCAACCGACAAAACAACGAGCCCGTGGCTCAATGGTAGGCGTTCTGACTCAAATACCAAAGGTCGCGGTTTCGAATCCCAGGTGTGCCACACTTGGGATTGGGTATGACTGGCTGATGACGGCTAATAAGCCAGAAATGGCCATTCCGGTCTCCCTTGTCTTTGTCGGTTCCACATTATCATATGCTACACGTCGCTATGCGACTGCCTGTGAGTACTCTAGTCTGAGTTCCAGGGCACAACGGAACATACATGTTCCTTAAGCAGATCGGTGAGCCCACACTATCATCATATTCCCGATCGCAACCGACAAAACAACGAGCCCGTGCTCAATGGTAGAGCGTTCGACTCCAAATACCAAAGGTCGCGGGTTTGAATCCCAGGTGTTCATACACTTTTGGGATTGGGTATGACTGGCTGATGTGAAATGGCCATTCCGGTCTCCCTGGTTCTTTGTCGGTTCCACATTATCAAACATATGCATGACGTCGCGACGCCCTGAGTACTCTAGTCTGAGTTCCAGCACAATGGAACATAAATGTTCCTTAAGCAGATCGGTGAGCCACACTATCATCATATTCCCGATCGCAACCGACAAAACAACGAGCCCGTGGCTCAATGGTGAGCGTTCGACTCAAATACCAAAGGTCGCTGGGTTCGAATCCCAGGTGTTCCACACTTGGGATTGGGTATGACTGGCTGATGACGGATACAAGCCAGAAATGGCCATTCCGGTCTCCCTTGTCTCTTTGTCGGTTCCACATTATAGGACAGTGATGTGTAGCATCTGATGAAATGGAACCGTCAAAGACAAAGGGGAGACCGGAATGGCCATTTCTGGCTTATTAGCCGTCATCAGCCAGTCATACCCAATCCTGGTAGTAGCACACCTGGGATTTTAACCCGCAACCTTTTGTATTTGAGTCGAACGCAGTCTACCATTGAGCCACGGGCTCGTTGTTTTTTCGGTTGTGATCGATAATATGATGATAGTGTGCGGCTCAGCGATCTGATTGAGGAAAATGTAGGTTCCGTTGTACCCTGGAGCTCAGAATAGAGCTCTCGCAGGCGATAGGACAGTGATGTGTAGCATCTGATGAAATGGAACCGACAAAGACAAGGGAGACCGGAAGGGCCATTTCTGGCTTATTAGCCGTCATCAGCCAGTCATACCCAATCCCAAGTGTGGCACACCTGGGATTAGAACCCAAGACATTTGGTATTTTAGGCGAACGCTCTACCATTGAACCACGGTCTCATTGTTTTTCGGTTGTGATCGGTAATATGATGATAGTGTGCGGCTTACCGATCTGATTATTGAACATGTATTTTACGTTGTGCCCTGAACTGAGACTAGAGCTCTCGCAGGCGATCACATAGTGACGTTTAGCATATGATGAAATGGAACCGTCAAAGACAAGGGAGACCAGAATGGCCATTTCTGGCTTATTAGCCGTCATCAGACAATCATACCCAATCCCAAGTGTGGCACACCTGGGATTTGAACCCAAGACATTTGGTATTTGAGGCGAAAGCTCTACCATTGAAACACGGGCACGTGGTTTTGCGGTTGTGATCAGGAAAACGATGATATTGTGCGACTCATCGATCTGATTAAGGAACATGTACGTTCCGTTGTGCCCTGGAGCTCAGACTAGAGTTCTCGCAGGCGGCGGCGTTGCGAAGTGTAGCATATGATGAAATGGAACAAACAACGACAAGGGAGACCGGAATGCCCATTTCTGGCTTATTAGCCGTCATCAGCCAGTCATACCAAATCCCAAGTGTGATAAAACCTGGGATTTTTGCCCACGACCTTTTAGTTTTTGAGTCGAACTCTCTACCTTTGAGCCACGGGAACGTTGTTTTTTCGGTTGTGATCGAGAATATGATGATAGTGTGCGGCTCACCGATCTGATTAAGGAACATGTAGGTTCAGTTGTACCCTGGAGCTCAGAATAGAGCTCTCGCAGGTGATAGCATAGTGACGTGTAGCATACGATGAAATGGAACCTTCAAAGACAAGGGAGACCGGAATGGTCATTTCTGGCTTATTAGCCGTCATCAGCTAGTCATACCCAATCCCAAGTGTGGCAAAATTTGGATTCAAACCCAACACCTTTGGTATTTGATTCAAACTATCTACCATTGAACGACGGGCTCGTTGTTTTGCGGTTGTGATCGGGAATATGATGATAGTGTGCGGCTCACCGATCTGATTATGGAACATGTATGTTACGTTGTGCCCTGAACTGAGACTAGAGCTCTCGCAGGCGATCACATAGTGACGTTTAGCATATGATGAAATGGAACCATCAAAGACAAGGGAGACCGGAATGGCCATTTCTGGCTTATTAGCCGTCATCAGCCAATCATACCCAATCCCAAGTGTGGCACACCTGGGATTTGAACCCAAGACATTTGGTATTTGTGGCGAACGCTCTACCATTGAACCACGGGCTCGTTGTTTTGCTGTTGTGATCAGGAATACGATGATAGTGTGCAACTCATCGATCTGATTAAGGAACAGTATCTTCCGTTGTGCCCTGGAGCTCAGACTAGAGCTCTCGCAGGCGGCGGCATAGCGAAGTGTAGCATATGATGAAATGGAACCGACAAAGACAAGGGAGACCGAATGGCCATTTCTGGCTTATTAGCCGTCATCAGCCAGTCATACCAAATCCCAAGTGTGATACACCTGGGATTCGAACCCACGACCTTTGGTATTTGAGTCGAACTCTCTACCTTTGAGCCACGGGCTCGTTGTTTTTGTCGGTTGTGATCGGAATATGATGATAGTGTGCGGCTCATCGATCTGATTAAGGAACATGTACGTTCCGTTGTGCCCTGGAGCTCAGACTAGAGCTCTCGCAGGTGGTCGCATAGTGACGTGTAGCATATGATGAAATGGAACCTTCAAAGACAAGGGAGACCGGAATGGCCATTTCTGGCTTATTAGCCGTCATCAGCCAGTCATACCCAATCCCAAAGTGTGGCACACCTGGGATTCGAACCCACGACCTTTGGTATTTGAGTCGAACGCTCTACCATTGAGCCACGGGCTCGTTGTTTTGTCGGTTGTGATCGGGAATATGATGATAGTGTGGGGCTCACCGATCTGCTTAAGGAACATGTATGTTCCGTTGTGCCCTGGAGCTCAGACTAGAGCTCTCGCAGGCGGTCGCATAGCGACGTGTAGCATATGATGAAATGGAACCGACAAAGACAAGGGAGACCGGAATGGCCATTTCTGGCTTATTAGCCGTCATCAGCCAGTCATACCCAATCCCAAGTGTGGCACACCTGGGATTCGAACCCGCGACCTTTGGTATTTGAGTCGAACGCTCTACCATTGAGCCACGGGCTCGTTGTTTTGTCGGTTGTGATCAGGGAATATGATGATAGTGTGGGCTCACCGATCTGCTTAAGGAACATGTATGTTCCGTTGTGCCCTGGAGCTCAGACTAGAGCTCTCGCAGGCGGTCGCATAGCGACGTGTAGCATATGATGAAATGGAACCGACAAAGACAAGGGAGACCGGAATGGCCATTTCTGGCTTATTAGCCGTCATCAGCCAGTCATACCCAATCCCAAGTGTGGCACACCTGGGATTCGAACCCGACCTTTGGTATTTGAGTCGAACGCTCTACCATTGAGCCACGGGCTCGTTGTTTTGTCGGTTGTGATCGGGAATATGATGATAGTGTGGGGCTCACCGATCTGCTTAAGGAACATGTATGTTCCGTTGTGCCCTGGAGCTCAGACTAGAGCTCTCGCAGGCGGTCGCATAGCGACGTGTAGCATATGATGAAATGGAACCGACAAAGACAAGGGAGACCGGAATGGCCATTTCTGGCTTATTAGCCGTCATCAGCCAGTCATACCCAATCCCAAGTGTGGCACACCTGGGATTCGAACCCATGACCTTTGGTATTTGAGTCGAACGCTCTACCATTGAGCCACGGGCTCGTTGTTTTGTCGGTTGTGATCGGGAATATGATGATAGTGTGCGGGCTCACCGATCTGCTTAAGGAACATGTATGTTCCGTTGTGCCCTGGAGCTCAGACTAGAGCTCTCGCAGGCGGTCGCATAGCGACGTGTAGCATATGATGAAATGGAACCGACAAAGACAAGGGAGACCGGAATGGCCATTTCTGGCTTATTAGCCGTCATCAGCCAATCATACCCAATCCCAAGTGTGGCACACCTGGGATTCGAACCCGCGACCTTTGGTATTTGAGTCGAACGCTCTACCATTGAGCCACGGGCTCGTTGTTTTGTCGGTTGTGATCGGGAATATGATGATAGTGTGCGGCTCACCGATCTGCTTAAGGAACATGTATGTTCCGTTGTGCCCTGGAGCTCAGACTAGAGCTCTCGCAGGCGGTCGCATAGCGACGTGTAGCATATGATGAAATGGAACCGACAAAGACAAGGGAGACCGGAAGGCCCATTTCTGGCTTATTAGCCGTCATCAGCCAGTCATACCCAATCCCTAGTGTGGCACACCTGGGATTTGAACCCGAGACATTTGGTATTTTAGGCGAACGCTCTACCATTGAACCACGGGCTCGTTGTTTTGTCGGTTGTGATCGGGAATATGATGATAGTGTGGGGCTCACCGATCTGCTTAAGGAACATGTATGTTACGTTGTGCCCTGAGCTCAGACTAGAGCTCTCGCAGGCGGTCGCATAGCGACGTGTAGCATATGATGAAATGGAACCGACAAAGACAAGGGAGACCGGAATGGCCATTTCTGGCTTATTAGCCGTCATCAGCCAGTCATACCCAATCCCAAGTGTGGCACACCTGGGATTTGAACCCAAGACATTTGGTATTTGAGTCGAACGCTCTACCATTGAACCACGGGCTCGTTGTTTTGTCGGTTGTGATCGGGAATATGATGATAGTGTGGGCTCATCGATCTGCTTAAGGAACATGTATGTTCCGTTGTGCCCTGGAGCTCAGACTAGAGCTCTCGCAGGCGGTCGCATAGCGAAGTGTAGCATATGATGAAATGGAACCGACAAAGACAAGGGAGACCGGAATGGCCATTTCTGGCTTATTAGCCGTCATCAGCCAGTCATACCCAATCCCAAGTGTGGCACACCTGGGATTCGAACCCGCGACCTTTGGTATTTGAGTCGAACGCTCTACCATTGAGCCACGGGCTCGTTGTTTTTGTCGGTTGTGATCGGGAATATGATGATAGTGTGGGGCTCACCGATCTGCTTAAGGAACATGTATGTTCCGTTGTGCCCTGGAGCTCAGACTAGAGCTCTCGCAGGCGGTCGCATAGCGACGTGTAGCATATGATGAAATGGAACCGACAAAGACAAGGGAGACCGGAATGGCCATTTCTGGCTTATTAGCCGTCATCAGCCAGTCATACCCAATCCCAAGTGTGGCACACCTGGGATTCGAACCCGCGACCTTTGGTATTTGAGTCGAACGCTCTACCATTGAGCCACGGGCTCGTTGTTTTGTCGGTTGTGATCGGGAATATGATGATAGTGTGGGGCTCACCGATCTGCTTAAGGAACATGTATGTTCCGTTGTGCCCTGGAGCTCAGACTAGAGCTCTCGCAGGCGGTCGCATAGCGACGTGTAGCATATGATGAAATGGAACCGACAAAGACAAGGGAGACCGGAATGGCCATTTCTGGCTTATTAGCCGTCATCAGCCAGTCATACCCAATCCCAAGTGTGGCACACCTGGGATTCGAACCCGCGACCTTTGGTATTTGAGTCGAACGCTCTACCATTGAGCCACGGGCTCGTTGTTTTGTCGGTTGTGATCGGGAATATGATGATAGTGTGGGGCTCACCGATCTGCTTAAGGAACATGTATGTTCCGTTGTGCCCTGGAGCTCAGACTAGAGCTCTCGCAGGCGGTCGCATAGCGACGTGTAGCATATGATGAAATGGAACCGACAAAGACAAGGGAGACCGGAATGGCCATTTCTGGCTTATTAGCCGTCATCAGCCAGTCATACCCAATCCCAAGTGTGGCACACCTGGGATTCGAACCCATGACCTTTGGTATTTGAGTCGAACGCTCTACCATTGAGCCACGGGCTCGTTGTTTTGTCGGTTGTGATCGGGAATATGATGATAGTGTGGGGCTCACCGATCTGCTTAAGGAACATGTATGTTCCGTTGTGCCCTGGAGCTCAGACTAGAGCTCTCGCAGGCGGTCGCATAGCGACGTGTAGCATATGATGAAATGGAACCGACAAAGACAAGGGAGACCGGAATGGCCATTTCTGGCTTATTAGCCGTCATCAGCCAGTCATACCCAATCCCAAGTGTGGCACACCTGGGATTCGAACCCGCGACCTTTGGTATTTGAGTCGAACGCTCTACCATTGAGCCACGGGCTCGTTGTTTTGTCGGTTGTGATCGGGAATATGATGATAGTGTGGGGCTCACCGATCTGCTTAAGGAACATGTATGTTCCGTTGTGCCCTGGAGCTCAGACTAGAGCTCTCGCAGGCGGTCGCATAGCGAAGTTTAGCATATGCTGAAATGGAACCGACAAAGACAAGGGAGACCGGAATGGCCATTTCTGGCTTATTAGCCGTCATCAGCCAGTCATACCCAATCCCAAGTGTGGCACACCTGGGATTCGAACCCGCGACCTTTGGTATTTGAGTCGAACGCTCTACCATTGAGCCACGGGCTCGTTGTTTTGTCGGTTGTGATCGGGAATATGATGATAGTGTGGGGCTCACCGATCTGCTTAAGGAACATGTATGTTCCGTTGTGCCCTGGAGCTCAGACTAGAGCTCTCGCAGGCGGTCGCATAGCGACGTGTAGCATATGATGAAATGGAACCGACAAAGACAAGGGGAGACCGGAATGGCCATTTCTGGCTTATTAGCCGTCATCAGCCAGTCATACCCAATCCCAAGTGTGGCACACCTGGGATTCGAACCCGCGACCTTTGGTATTTGAGTCGAACGCTCTACCATTGAGCCACGGGCTCGTTGTTTTGTCGGTTGTGATCGGGAATATGATGATAGTGTGGGGCTCACCGATCTGCTTAAGGAACATGTATGTTCCGTTGTGCCCTGGAGCTCAGACTAGAGCTCTCGCAGGCGGTCGCATAGCGACGTGTAGCATATGATGAAATGGAACCGACAAAGACAAGGGAGACCGGAATGGCCATTTCTGGCTTATTAGCCGTCATCAGCCAGTCATACCCAATCCCAAGTGTGGCACACCTGGGATTCGAACCCGCGACCTTTGGTATTTGAGTCGAACGCTCTACCATTGAGCCACGGGCTCGTTGTTTTGTCGGTTGTGATCGGGAATATGATGATAGTGTGGGGCTCACCGATCTGCTTAAGGAACATGTATGTTCCGTTGTGCCCTGGAGCTCAGACTAGAGCTCTCGCAGGCGGTCGCATAGCGACGTGTAGCATATGATGAAATGGAACCGACAAAGACAAGGGAGACCGGAATGGCCATTTCTGGCTTATTAGCCGTCATCAGCCAGTCATACCCAATCCCAAGTGTGGCACACCTGGGATTCGAACCCGCGACCTTTTGGTATTTGAGTCGAACGCTCTACCATTGAGCCACGGGCTCGTTGTTTTGTCGGTTGTGATCGGGAATATGATGATAGTGTGGGGCTCACCGATCTGCTTAAGGAACATGTATGTTCCGTTGTGCCCTGGAGCTCAGACTAGAGCTCTCGCAGGCGGTCGCATAGCGACGTGTAGCATATGATGAAATGGAACCGACAAAGACAAGGGAGACCGGAATGGCCATTTCTGGCTTATTAGCCGTCATCAGCCAGTCATACCCAATCCCAAGTGTGGCACACCTGGGATTCGAACCCGCGACCTTTGGTATTTGAGTCGAACGCTCTACCATTGAGCCACGGGCTCGTTGTTTTGTCGGTTGTGATCGGGAATATGATGATAGTGTGGGGCTCACCGATCTGCTTAAGGAACATGTATGTTCCGTTGTGCCCTGGAGCTCAGACTAGAGCTCTCGCAGGCGGTCGCATAGCGACGTGTAGCATATGATGAAATGGAACCGACAAAGACAAGGGAGACCGGAATGGCCATTTCTGGCTTATTAGCCGTCATCAGCCAGTCATACCCAATCCCAAGTGTGGCACACCTGGGATTCGAACCCGCGACCTTTGGTATTTGAGTCGAACGCTCTACCATTGAGCCACGGGCTCGTTGTTTTGTCGGTTGTGATCGGGAATATGATGATAGTGTGGGGCTCACCGATCTGCTTAAGGAACATGTATGTTCCGTTGTGCCCTGGAGCTCAGACTAGAGCTCTCGCAGGCGGTCGCATAGCGACGTGTAGCATATGATGAAATGGAACCGACAAAGACAAGGGAGACCGGAATGGCCATTTCTGGCTTATTAGCCGTCATCAGCCAGTCATACCCAATCCCAAGTGTGGCACACCTGGGATTCGAACCCGCGACCTTTGGTATTTGAGTCGAACGCTCTACCATTGAGCCACGGGCTCGTTGTTTTGTCGGTTGTGATCGGGAATATGATGATAGTGTGGGGCTCACCGATCTGCTTAAGGAACATGTATGTTCCGTTGTGCCCTGGAGCTCAGACTAGAGCTCTCGCAGGCGGTCGCATAGCGACGTGTAGCATATGATGAAATGGAACCGACAAAGACAAGGGAGACCGGAATGGCCATTTCTGGCTTATTAGCCGTCATCAGCCAGTCATACCCAATCCCAAGTGTGGCACACCTGGGATTCGAACCCGCGACCTTTGGTATTTGAGTCGAACGCTCTACCATTGAGCCACGGGCTCGTTGTTTTGTCGGTTGTGATCGGGAATATGATGATAGTGTGGGCTCACCGATCTGCTTAAGGAACATGTATGTTCCGTTGTGCCCTGGAGCTCAGACTAGAGCTCTCGCAGGCGGTCGCATAGCGACGTGTAGCATATGATGAAATGGAACCGACAAAGACAAGGGAGACCGGAATGGCCATTTCTGGCTTATTAGCCGTCATCAGCCAGTCATACCCAATCCCAAGTGTGGCACACCTGGGATTCGAACCCGCGACCTTTGGTATTTGAGTCGAACGCTCTACCATTGAGCCACGGGCTCGTTGTTTTGTCGGTTGTGATCGGGAATATGATGATAGTGTGGGGCTCACCGATCTGCTTAAGGAACATGTATGTTCCGTTGTGCCCTGGAGCTCAGACTAGAGCTCTCGCAGGCGGTCGCATAGCGACGTGTAGCATATGATGAAATGGAACCGACAAAGACAAGGGAGACCGGAATGGCCATTTCTGGCTTATTAGCCGTCATCAGCCAGTCATACCCAATCCCAAGTGTGGCACACCTGGGATTCGAACCCGCGACCTTTGGTATTTGAGTCGAACGCTCTACCATTGAGCCACGGGCTCGTTGTTTTGTCGGTTGTGATCGGGAATATGATGATAGTGTGGGGCTCACCGATCTGCTTAAGGAACATGTATGTTCCGTTGTGCCCTGGAGCTCAGACTAGAGCTCTCGCAGGCGGTCGCATAGCGACGTGTAGCATATGATGAAATGGAACCGACAAAGACAAGGGAGACCGGAATGGCCATTTCTGGCTTATTAGCCGTCATCAGCCAGTCATACCCAATCCCAAGTGTGGCACACCTGGGATTCGAACCCGCGACCTTTGGTATTTGAGTCGAACGCTCTACCATTGAGCCACGGGCTCGTTGTTTTGTCGGTTGTGATCGGGAATATGATGATAGTGTGGGGCTCACCGATCTGCTTAAGGAACATGTATGTTCCGTTGTGCCCTGGAGCTCAGACTAGAGCTCTCGCAGGCGGTCGCATAGCGACGTGTAGCATATGATGAAATGGAACCGACAAAGACAAGGGAGACCGGAATGGCCATTTCTGGCTTATTAGCCGTCATCAGCCAGTCATACCCAATCCCAAGTGTGGCACACCTGGGATTCGAACCCGCGACCTTTGGTATTTGAGTCGAACGCTCTACCATTGAGCCACGGGCTCGTTGTTTTGTCGGTTGTGATCGGGAATATGATGATAGTGTGGGGCTCACCGATCTGCTTAAGGAACATGTATGTTCCGTTGTGCCCTGGAGCTCAGACTAGAGCTCTCGCAGGCGGTCGCATAGCGACGTGTAGCATATGATGAAATGGAACCGACAAAGACAAGGGAGACCGGAATGGCCATTTCTGGCTTATTAGCCGTCATCAGCCAGTCATACCCAATCCCAAGTGTGGCACACCTGGGATTCGAACCCGCGACCTTTGGTATTTGAGTCGAACGCTCTACCATTGAGCCACGGGCTCGTTGTTTTGTCGGTTGTGATCGGGAATATGATGATAGTGTGGGGCTCACCGATCTGCTTAAGGAACATGTATGTTCCGTTGTGCCCTGGAGCTCAGACTAGAGCTCTCGCAGGCGGTCGCATAGCGACGTGTAGCATATGATGAAATGGAACCGACAAAGACAAGGGAGACCGGAATGGCCATTTCTGGCTTATTAGCCGTCATCAGCCAGTCATACCCAATCCCAAGTGTGGCACACCTGGGATTCGAACCCGCGACCTTTGGTATTTGAGTCGAACGCTCTACCATTGAGCCACGGGCTCGTTGTTTTGTCGGTTGTGATCGGGAATATGATGATAGTGTGGGGCTCACCGATCTGCTTAAGGAACATGTATGTTCCGTTGTGCCCTGGAGCTCAGACTAGAGCTCTCGCAGGCGGTCGCATAGCGACGTGTAGCATATGATGAAATGGAACCGACAAAGACAAGGGAGACCGGAATGGCCATTTCTGGCTTATTAGCCGTCATCAGCCAGTCATACCCAATCCCAAGTGTGGCACACCTGGGATTCGAACCCGCGACCTTTGGTATTTGAGTCGAACGCTCTACCATTGAGCCACGGGCTCGTTGTTTTGTCGGTTGTGATCGGGAATATGATGATAGTGTGGGGCTCACCGATCTGCTTAAGGAACATGTATGTTCCGTTGTGCCCTGGAGCTCAGACTAGAGCTCTCGCAGGCGGTCGCATAGCGACGTGTAGCATATGATGAAATGGAACCGACAAAGACAAGGGAGACCGGAATGGCCATTTCTGGCTTATTAGCCGTCATCAGCCAGTCATACCCAATCCCAAGTGTGGCACACCTGGGATTCGAACCCGCGACCTTTGGTATTTGAGTCGAACGCTCTACCATTGAGCCACGGGCTCGTTGTTTTTGTCGGTTGTGATCGGGAATATGATGATAGTGTGGGGCTCACCGATCTGCTTAAGGAACATGTATGTTCCGTTGTGCCCTGGAGCTCAGACTAGAGCTCTCGCAGGCGGTCGCATAGCGACGTGTAGCATATGATGAAATGGAACCGACAAAGACAAGGGGAGACCGGAATGGCCATTTCTGGCTTATTAGCCGTCATCAGCCAGTCATACCCAATCCCAAGTGTGGCACACCTGGGATTCGAACCCGCGACCTTTGGTATTTGAGTCGAACGCTCTACCATTGAGCCACGGGCTCGTTGTTTTGTCGGTTGTGATCGGGAATATGATGATAGTGTGGGGCTCACCGATCTGCTTAAGGAACATGTATGTTCCGTTGTGCCCTGGAGCTCAGACTAGAGCTCTCGCAGGCGGTCGCATAGCGACGTGTAGCATATGATGAAATGGAACCGACAAAGACAAGGGAGACCGGAATGGCCATTTCTGGCTTATTAGCCGTCATCAGCCAGTCATACCCAATCCCAAGTGTGGCACACCTGGGATTCGAACCCGCGACCTTTGGTATTTGAGTCGAACGCTCTACCATTGAGCCACGGGCTCGTTGTTTTGTCGGTTGTGATCGGGAATATGATGATAGTGTGGGGCTCACCGATCTGCTTAAGGAACATGTATGTTCCGTTGTGCCCTGGAGCTCAGACTAGAGCTCTCGCAGGCGGTCGCATAGCGACGTGTAGCATATGATGAAATGGAACCGACAAAGACAAGGGAGACCGGAATGGCCATTTCTGGCTTATTAGCCGTCATCAGCCAGTCATACCCAATCCCAAGTGTGGCACACCTGGGATTCGAACCCGCGACCTTTGGTATTTGAGTCGAACGCTCTACCATTGAGCCACGGGCTCGTTGTTTTTGTCGGTTGTGATCGGGAATATGATGATAGTGTGGGGCTCACCGATCTGCTTAAGGAACATGTATGTTCCGTTGTGCCCTGGAGCTCAGACTAGAGCTCTCGCAGGCGGTCGCATAGCGACGTGTAGCATATGATGAAATGGAACCGACAAAGACAAGGGGAGACCGGAATGGCCATTTCTGGCTTATTAGCCGTCATCAGCCAGTCATACCCAATCCCAAGTGTGGCACACCTGGGATTCGAACCCGCGACCTTTGGTATTTGAGTCGAACGCTCTACCATTGAGCCACGGGCTCGTTGTTTTGTCGGTTGTGATCGGGAATATGATGATAGTGTGGGGCTCACCGATCTGCTTAAGGAACATGTATGTTCCGTTGTGCCCTGGAGCTCAGACTAGAGCTCTCGCAGGCGGTCGCATAGCGACGTGTAGCATATGATGAAATGGAACCGACAAAGACAAGGGAGACCGGAATGGCCATTTCTGGCTTATTAGCCGTCATCAGCCAGTCATACCCAATCCCAAGTGTGGCACACCTGGGATTCGAACCCGCGACCTTTGGTATTTGAGTCGAACGCTCTACCATTGAGCCACGGGCTCGTTGTTTTGTCGGTTGTGATCGGGAATATGATGATAGTGTGGGGCTCACCGATCTGCTTAAGGAACATGTATGTTCCGTTGTGCCCTGGAGCTCAGACTAGAGCTCTCGCAGGCGGTCGCATAGCGACGTGTAGCATATGATGAAATGGAACCGACAAAGACAAGGGGAGACCGGAATGGCCATTTCTGGCTTATTAGCCGTCATCAGCCAGTCATACCCAATCCCAAGTGTGGCACACCTGGGATTCGAACCCGCGACCTTTTGGTATTTGAGTCGAACGCTCTACCATTGAGCCACGGGCTCGTTGTTTTGTCGGTTGTGATCGGGAATATGATGATAGTGTGGGGCTCACCGATCTGCTTAAGGAACATGTATGTTCCGTTGTGCCCTGGAGCTCAGACTAGAGCTCTCGCAGGCGGTCGCATAGCGACGTGTAGCATATGATGAAATGGAACCGACAAAGACAAGGGAGACCGGAATGGCCATTTCTGGCTTATTAGCCGTCATCAGCCAGTCATACCCAATCCCAAGTGTGGCACACCTGGGATTCGAACCCGCGACCTTTGGTATTTGAGTCGAACGCTCTACCATTGAGCCACGGGCTCGTTGTTTTTGTCGGTTGTGATCGGGAATATGATGATAGTGTGGGGCTCACCGATCTGCTTAAGGAACATGTATGTTCCGTTGTGCCCTGGAGCTCAGACTAGAGCTCTCGCAGGCGGTCGCATAGCGACGTGTAGCATATGATGAAATGGAACCGACAAAAACAAGGGAGACCGGAATGGCCATTTCTGGCTTATTAGCCGTCATCAGCCAGTCATACCCAATCCCAAGTGTGGCACACCTGGGATTCGAACCCGCGACCTTTGGTATTTGAGTCGAACGCTCTACCATTGAGCCACGGGCTCGTTGTTTTGTCGGTTGTGATCGGGAATATGATGATAGTGTGGGGCTCACCGATCTGCTTAAGGAACATGTATGTTCCGTTGTGCCCTGGAGCTCAGACTAGAGCTCTCGCAGGCGGTCGCATAGCGACGTGTAGCATATGATGAAATGGAACCGACAAAGACAAGGGAGACCGGAATGGCCATTTCTGGCTTATTAGCCGTCATCAGCCAGTCATACCCAATCCCAAGTGTGGCACACCTGGGATTCGAACCCGCGACCTTTGGTATTTGAGTCGAACGCTCTACCATTGAGCCACGGGCTCGTTGTTTTTGTCGGTTGTGATCGGGAATATGATGATAGTGTGGGGCTCACCGATCTGCTTAAGGAACATGTATGTTCCGTTGTGCCCTGGAGCTCAGACTAGAGCTCTCGCAGGCGGTCGCATAGCGACGTGTAGCATATGATGAAATGGAACCGACAAAGACAAGGGAGACCGGAATGGCCATTTCTGGCTTATTAGCCGTCATCAGCCAGTCATACCCAATCCCAAGTGTGGCACACCTGGGATTCGAACCCGCGACCTTTGGTATTTGAGTCGAACGCTCTACCATTGAGCCACGGGCTCGTTGTTTTGTCGGTTGTGATCGGGAATATGATGATAGTGTGGGGCTCACCGATCTGCTTAAGGAACATGTATGTTCCGTTGTGCCCTGGAGCTCAGACTAGAGCTCTCGCAGGCGGTCGCATAGCGACGTGTAGCATATGATGAAATGGAACCGACAAAGACAAGGGAGACCGGAATGGCCATTTCTGGCTTATTAGCCGTCATCAGCCAGTCATACCCAATCCCAAGTGTGGCACACCTGGGATTCGAACCCGCGACCTTTGGTATTTGAGTCGAACGCTCTACCATTGAGCCACGGGCTCGTTGTTTTGTCGGTTGTGATCGGGAATATGATGATAGTGTGGGGCTCACCGATCTGCTTAAGGAACATGTATGTTCCGTTGTGCCCTGGAGCTCAGACTAGAGCTCTCGCAGGCGGTCGCATAGCGACGTGTAGCATATGATGAAATGGAACCGACAAAGACAAGGGAGACCGGAATGGCCATTTCTGGCTTATTAGCCGTCATCAGCCAGTCATACCCAATCCCAAGTGTGGCACACCTGGGATTCGAACCCGCGACCTTTGGTATTTGAGTCGAACGCTCTACCATTGAGCCACGGGCTCGTTGTTTTGTCGGTTGTGATCGGGAATATGATGATAGTGTGGGGCTCACCGATCTGCTTAAGGAACATGTATGTTCCGTTGTGCCCTGGAGCTCAGACTAGAGCTCTCGCAGGCGGTCGCATAGCGACGTGTAGCATATGATGAAATGGAACCGACAAAGACAAGGGAGACCGGAATGGCCATTTCTGGCTTATTAGCCGTCATCAGCCAGTCATACCCAATCCCAAGTGTGGCACACCTGGGATTCGAACCCGCGACCTTTGGTATTTGAGTCGAACGCTCTACCATTGAGCCACGGGCTCGTTGTTTTGTCGGTTGTGATCGGGAATATGATGATAGTGTGGGGCTCACCGATCTGCTTAAGGAACATGTATGTTCCGTTGTGCCCTGGAGCTCAGACTAGAGCTCTCGCAGGCGGTCGCATAGCGACGTGTAGCATATGATGAAATGGAACCGACAAAGACAAGGGAGACCGGAATGGCCATTTCTGGCTTATTAGCCGTCATCAGCCAGTCATACCCAATCCCAAGTGTGGCACACCTGGGATTCGAACCCGCGACCTTTGGTATTTGAGTCGAACGCTCTACCATTGAGCCACGGGCTCGTTGTTTTGTCGGTTGTGATCGGGAATATGATGATAGTGTGGGGCTCACCGATCTGCTTAAGGAACATGTATGTTCCGTTGTGCCCTGGAGCTCAGACTAGAGCTCTCGCAGGCGGTCGCATAGCGACGTGTAGCATATGATGAAATGGAACCGACAAAGACAAGGGAGACCGGAATGGCCATTTCTGGCTTATTAGCCGTCATCAGCCAGTCATACCCAATCCCAAGTGTGGCACACCTGGGATTCGAACCCGCGACCTTTGGTATTTGAGTCGAACGCTCTACCATTGAGCCACGGGCTCGTTGTTTTGTCGGTTGTGATCGGGAATATGATGATAGTGTGGGGCTCACCGATCTGCTTAAGGAACATGTATGTTCCGTTGTGCCCTGGAGCTCAGACTAGAGCTCTCGCAGGCGGTCGCATAGCGACGTGTAGCATATGATGAAATGGAACCGACAAAGACAAGGGAGACCGGAATGGCCATTTCTGGCTTATTAGCCGTCATCAGCCAGTCATACCCAATCCCAAGTGTGGCACACCTGGGATTCGAACCCGCGACCTTTGGTATTTGAGTCGAACGCTCTACCATTGAGCCACGGGCTCGTTGTTTTGTCGGTTGTGATCGGGAATATGATGATAGTGTGGGGCTCACCGATCTGCTTAAGGAACATGTATGTTCCGTTGTGCCCTGGAGCTCAGACTAGAGCTCTCGCAGGCGGTCGCATAGCGACGTGTAGCATATGATGAAATGGAACCGACAAAGACAAGGGAGACCGGAATGGCCATTTCTGGCTTATTAGCCGTCATCAGCCAGTCATACCCAATCCCAAGTGTGGCACACCTGGGATTCGAACCCGCGACCTTTGGTATTTGAGTCGAACGCTCTACCATTGAGCCACGGGGCTCGTTGTTTTGTCGGTTGTGATCGGGAATATGATGATAGTGTGGGGCTCACCGATCTGCTTAAGGAACATGTATGTTCCGTTGTGCCCTGGAGCTCAGACTAGAGCTCTCGCAGGCGGTCGCATAGCGACGTGTAGCATATGATGAAATGGAACCGACAAAGACAAGGGAGACCGGAATGGCCATTTCTGGCTTATTAGCCGTCATCAGCCAGTCATACCCAATCCCAAGTGTGGCACACCTGGGATTCGAACCCGCGACCTTTGGTATTTGAGTCGAACGCTCTACCATTGAGCCACGGGCTCGTTGTTTTGTCGGTTGTGATCGGGAATATGATGATAGTGTGGGGCTCACCGATCTGCTTAAGGAACATGTATGTTCCGTTGTGCCCTGGAGCTCAGACTAGAGCTCTCGCAGGCGGTCGCATAGCGACGTGTAGCATATGATTGAATGGAACCGACAAAGACAAGGGAGACCGGAATGGCCATTTCTGGCTTATTAGCCGTCATCAGCCAGTCATACCCAATCCCAAGTGTGGCACACCTGGGATTCGAACCCGCGACCTTTGGTATTTGAGTCGAACGCTCTACCATTGAGCCACGGGCTCGTTGTTTTTGTCGGTTGTGATCGGGAATATGATGATAGTGTGGGGCTCACCGATCTGCTTAAGGAACATGTATGTTCCGTTTGTGCCCTGGAGCTCAGACTAGAGCCCTCGCAGGCGGTCGCATAGCGACGTGTAGCATATGATGAAATGGAACCGACAAAGACAAGGGAGACCGGAATGGCCATTTCTGGCTTATTAGCCGTCATCAGCCAGTCATACCCAATCCCAAGTGTGGCACACCTGGGATTCGAACCCGCGACCTTTGGTATTTGAGTCGAACGCTCTACCATTGAGCCACGGGCTCGTTGTTTTGTCGGTTGTGATCGGGAATATGATGATAGTGTGGGGCTCACCGATCTGCTTAAGGAACATGTATGTTCGTTGTGCCCTGGAGCTCAGACTAGAGCTCTCGCAGGCGGTCGCATAGCGACGTGTAGCATATGATGAAATGGAACCGACAAAGACAAGGGAGACCGGAATGGCCATTTCTGGCTTATTAGCCGTCATCAGCCAGTCATACCCAATCCCAAGTGTGGCACACCTGGGATTCGAACCCGCGACCTTTGGTATTTGAGTCGAACGCTCTACCATTGAGCCACGGGCTCGTTGTTTTGTCGGTTGTGATCGGGAATATGATGATAGTGTGGGGCTCACCGATCTGCTTAAGGAACATGTATGTTCCGTTGTGCCCTGGAGCTCAGACTAGAGCTCTCGCAGGCGGTCGCATAGCGACGTGTAGCATATGATGAAATGGAACCGACAAAGACAAGGGAGACCGGAATGGCCATTTCTGGCTTATTAGCCGTCATCAGCCAGTCATACCCAATCCCAAGTGTGGCACACCTGGGATTCGAACCCACGACCTTTGGTATTTGAGTCGAACGCTCTACCATTGAGCCACGGGCTCGTTGTTTTGTCGGTTGTGATCGGGAATATGATGATAGTGTGGGGCTCACCGATCTGCTTAAGGAACATGTATGTTCCGTTGTGCCCTGGAGCTCAGACTAGAGCTCTCGCAGGCGATCGCATAGCGACGTGTAGCATATGATGAAATGGAACCGACAAAGACAAGGGAGACCGGAATGGCCATTTCTGGCTTATTAGCCGTCATCAGCCAGTCATACCCATAATCCCAAGTGTGGCACACCTGGGATTCGAACCCGCGACCTTTTGGTATTTGAGTCGAACGCTCTACCATTGAACCACAGGCTCGTTGTTTTTGTCGGTTGTGATCGGGAATATGATGATAGTGTGGGGCTCACCGATCTGCTTAAGGAACATGTATGTTCCGTTGTGCCCTGGAGCTCAGACTAGAGCTCTCGCAGGCGGTCGCATAGCGACGTGTAGCATATGATGAAATGGAACCGACAAAGACAAGGGAGACCGGAATGGCCATTTCTGGCTTATTAGCCGTCATCAGCCAGTCATACCCAATCCCAAGTGTGGCACACCTGGGATTCGAACCCGCGACCTTTGGTATTTGAGGTCGAACGCTCTACCATTGAGCCACGGGCTCGTTGTTTTGTCGGTTGTGATCGGGAATATGATGATAGTGTGGGGCTCACCGATCTGCTTAAGGAACATGTATGTTCCGTTGTGCCCTGGAGCTCAGACTAGAGCTCTCGCAGGCGGTCGCATAGCGACGTGTAGCATATGATGAAATGGAACCGACAAAGACAAGGGAGACCGGAATGGCCATTTCTGGCTTGTTAGCCGTCATCAGCCAGTCATACCCAATCCCAAGTGTGGCACACCTGGGATTCCGAACCCGCGACCTTTGGTATTTGAGTCGAACGCTCTACCATTGAGCCACGGGCTCGTTGTTTTGTCGGTTGTGATCGGGAATATGATGATAGTGTGGGGCTCACCGATCTGCTAAGGAACATGTATGTTCCGTTGTGCCCTGGAGCTCAGACTAGAGCTCTCGCAGGCGGTCGCATAGCGACGTGTAGCATATGATGAAATGGAACCGACAAAGACAAGGGAGACCGGAATGGCCATTTCTGGCTTATTAGCCGTCATCAGCCAGTCATACCCAATCCCAAGTGTGGCACACCTGGGATTCGAACACGCGACCTTTGGTATTTAGTCGAACGGTCTACCAATTGAGCCACGGGCTCATTGTTTTTGGTCGGTTGCGATCGGGAATATGATGATAGTGTGGGGCTCACCGATCTGCTTAAGGAACATGTATGTTCCGTTGTGCCCTGGAGCTCAGACTAGAGCTCTCGCAGGCGGTCGCATAGCGACGTGTAGCATATGATGAAATGGAACCGACAAAGACAAGGGAGACCGGAATGGCCATTTCTGGCTTATTAGCCGTCATCAGCCAGTCATACCCAATCCCAAGTGTGGCACACCTGGGATTCGAACCCGCGACCTTTGGTATTTGAGTCGAACGCTCTACCATTGAGCCACGGGCTCGTTGTTTTGTCGGTTGTGATCGGGAATATGATGATAGTGTGGGGCTCACCGATCTGATTAAGGAACATGTATGTTTCGTTGTGCCCTGGAGCTCAGACTAGAGCTCTCGCAGGCGGTCGCATAGCGACTTGTAGCATATGATTAAATGGAACCGACAAACGACAAGGGAGACCGGAATGGCCATTTCTGGCTTATTAGCCGTCATCAGCCAGTCATACCCAATCCCAAGTGTGGCACACCTGGGATTCGAACCCGCGACCTTTGGTATTTGAGTCGAACGCTCTACCATTGAGC
>WEDG01003392.1:0-16671 GCA_017591395.1 Schistocephalus solidus | reverse complement strand
TCAAGGCCTGGGATTTGCATGCCTTCAGACTTTTTAGTTCTTCAAAGACCGCCTCTTCTCGAAAGAGCATATCCGGAATAAACGGCGCTCCCACAGTCTCGTAAAAAGATGGAATAAAAACAGCTTCTTGGGTGAAAACCGACTAAAAGAATTAGGAAAAGTGTTCAGCTTTGTTTTAATTTTCTGATATCTCAAAAGTGTAATCGTTTCTCATAACAGGAATCGGTTCCGGTTACGTGTGCTTTTTCTACATATATTTAATCGAAAGTTAAACATTCTCACTCTTTTATTTATGCTGATGACATCAAATGCTTGTATTCCTTCTCTAACTCTTCTGATGAACGGTGAAAAGAACAAATTCATTCAGACTGAGACGCTTTTTCGGCCTGGAGCTCCACATGGCTAATGGAGTTCTCACCTACTAAGTGTCGCAACATGAGTTTTGGGCATGTAAGGCTGCCTCAACCTCTTATCTTTGAAGGTTGCCCTATGATTGAATGTTCCTCCGTCAAGGTCTTCGATTAAAGCTACACCAATAAATTAGATCTTTCGCCTCGTGCCGATAGAATTACGGCCAAAATTGCTCAGATTTGCGGCTATATTTCTTATAATTTCTAGCTTCCAGAAATTAAATTAAGACTTTATCGTATGTTTGTACTTCACATTCTTGAATTTTGCTGCCCTTTATTTGTTTAAATGAACGAATCTAGACGTTCAAAAATTGAAAATTCCAAAGACATTTCACAAAAAACTCCTATTTCGGACTCTTTTAACTACTTCCTACTAAAAAAGATGCCAGCTAATGACGCTTAAATTTCTTTGGGTCAGGAGACTTGAAGCAGGTTTTTGTCTCCTTTTCCGACTAAATAATAGTTCAACACTCCTGAAGCTTTCTGTCATTACCCTCGTTAGTCTTCCTTATAACCTAAGACATTCTGCACTAATTATACCTCCCCCTGCATCCGCCACGTGTTAAAGCTCTCTCTTCTTTGCTTCTAGGTATAGTTTTCTTTGGAATAACTTGCCAATTGAAATAAGGTCGTTAACTAGTCTATCTGCATTCAAGCGAAGGCTGCACATTTATCTGAACACTGATTCTATTAACCTTTTAGTTTCCTCATCTTTTCGCAGTAGCTTTCCCAATGACTCGGAGAAAGAACCATCGTTAATTTAAGTGACACTTTTGAAACTATATTTTTCGCTACCTCGGGTTGCCCATGGACTATGATGTCTCCTTATATCACCAGTCATCCAAACGATGACGTCATTCGGACGTACACATTCGGTGGTCCACAGTCTAAATTGCTACCGTTTCTTTGGATACTAACTTATCATCAGAATTCAATTCTGGATCCTAAGATGCTGAGGATTTAAGTTACTTGACGCATTTTCGTGAGATTTGTTTCATACGCCTCAGTGATCAAGAACGAATCACCTCGACGTTTCATT
This sequence comes from Schistocephalus solidus, assembly GCA_017591395.1. Classification (NCBI taxonomy): domain Eukaryota; kingdom Metazoa; phylum Platyhelminthes; class Cestoda; order Diphyllobothriidea; family Diphyllobothriidae; genus Schistocephalus; species Schistocephalus solidus. The sequence goes on along the minus strand of WEDG01003392.1, from coordinate 15,222 downwards.
ATCTCACTCTGAAATGCTACTGCAGTGTTACCCTACTCTACCACTTGAAAATGTTTTCCTAAGCAGTTTTATTCTCCTAACTTCTTTTCAAAAATGAAGGCCTATTGAACTCTGCCTCCATTTTTAAGGTAGGAGTATTTTTTTTCACTGCCTATTTTTTTCGTCCACCATTTATGTTTAAACATCGCTAACTGTTTAGATAGCAGGACAAGTTATGTATTTGTACATTTTATCTGCACACATTGTCATTACTTTATTTCGGTACTAATGCTTGCTTAGACAGTGCCTTGCCTGTGCTAACCAAATATAAATTCTAAATTCTAAATGTCAGAATAATGATAAACGTGGATATGTTATGATTGAAACTACAAGAAGTGCCTATCCCTTCCAATCGACTGCAGACGTTTCTACCTCTGTCGAATGAATACTCTCGAATGTCAATAACAGACTGGTATTGACCCTAACCATTCTTACCCTGATACATTCATCCTTATTCTGTATAGCTGTTTTATTTTCCAACTTTGCTATTTCTAAACCTTGGAAAAGAGATTGTTTTTCTTAAAACAAACTCGTCACTTCGAACACTGCTATTGTAGCAAACAAACAAAAAAAGCAGAAGTGGTTAATGTAAAGAGGAGTTTTTTTAGGTTTTTCCTGTGTTTCTATGTTTTTACCTGCTCCCACATGCCAATATTTATGGCCTCAAGTAGGTCTTCGACATTTGCAGGACCGGAAGGTGGAAACCGATCATCTTCAGAAAGATTGGAGTCACCTGCAATTTAAGCAGTACTTCAGATTTAAACCAACTGCAGTGTGAAATGCCTGCGAGAGACAAAGACCATAATCCTCGCTGGCAATGAGGGGGAGGAAGGCGATAGACACAAACAACGAGCAAAGTGAAGTTATCCTTTAGGACAACTCGGAGCCAAAAGCTCTCGTCCACAATGATAAATTGTCGATAGTCCAACATAAGAAATGTAAGTGGTTGCTTAAAATAGATTCAGCTTCCTCCGCCACGGCCCACATGTTGATCCTTCCGAATATAAGAGTAGCCTAGAATAGAGAGTTCGGAGTTGGATACGCAGGGTGCTGCCCAAGTCCCTGTTACTATTACCATGTCAGGGCGGTGGATGAAAACCATAGTCTGGAGCAAATGCATCTTACTAAGCAGAGATCTGGCATTTAGGACGACTATTTTACGCGGGCACCTTTCCGGTTTCTGAAAGGGGACAATTTGGCTGTCAGCGTGACTGCCTTCGACCAAATGTCCCACCTTTTCTTTGTCCCACATGACGATATATATGCCCTCAAGTAAGTCTGCAAACTGTGCAGGACAGGAAGGTGGAAACCATTGAAATTCAGGAAAATTGAAATTATCCGCAATCAAGAAGTACTTCAGATTTAAGTTAACTGTGGCGTGAAATTTCTGCAAGAGACTGAGATAATAATCCCCCCTAGCGTCTGGCGAGTGATATACACAGTTAACAAGTAAAGAGTATATATCGTATAGAACAACTCGGAGCATACAGATCTCTTCTTTCAACTGTAGGAATGTAAATGTTTGCTTAAAATAGATACAGCTTCATCCGCTATGACCCTCCTGTCAATCAATACAAATGTAGGCATAGCCTAGAATAGAGAGTTTGGAGTCGACTACGCATGGTATTGCTCATGTCTCTGTTACTATTCCAATGTCTGGGCGGTGGACAAAAACCAGAGGCATCTTATTAAGCGAAGGTCTGGCATTTAAAACGAACAGTTTAAGGGGGTAGGCTTTAAGTTCTGAGACAAGACAACCTCTTTTCTCTTGAACTATTTGTCCATCCCTTATTTGGAAATGAGCCTTGCCAGTGGTCCTTCGTCTTTTCAGTTCCATTATTAATTTCTCTTTCAGCCCGTATTTCGGCTGATAATACACTTTAGAATGCAAACTTCGTAGAGTTGATTTTCTCTATAGCAGGATCTGTGTCTGTGCGTCGTTTTCCAATATGAGTTTAAGAGGTCATCGTCGAGGATCTTATTTGGTTGCTGACGGAGTCTTTCTATTCTGTATGTCTTGAGAATTCAGACGGACTCTCCGTCTATTAGCAAAGTTGTTGCACACAATTGAAGGAGATCTAAGTTATGATTAACTCGGTCCTTTTGCATTATTGACACAGACTCTCGGACCCCTTTTATAACTGAATTCCATTTTCAACCAAATCAGGTGCCCGTTTTCAGCTCAGATCTTGCAACTGAGCGAGTACTTGTACCCAATTCACTTGGTCTGATAGATCAAGATGAACCAGGTATTGGGCTGCCTGGAGCCAAATAAGTGAACGGCTTGGTCTTCTTAGACCCATTCCTCTTTTGATTTACAAACTCACCAACATCTTCGACATTTGTTTTCGGGGACGCGTCCAGCAGTGATGCGGCGCTTGGTTTATTTATTTATAAAGAATTTATATTTGGTAAGCACTGGCAAGGCACTGTCTAAGCAAACATTAGTAACGAAATAAAGTTATGACAATGTGTGCAGATAAAATTTACAAATACATAACTTGTCCTGCTATGTCAACAGTTAGCGATGTTTTAAAATAAATGGTGGACTAGAAAAAATAGGCCGTGAAAAAAAAAACCTACCATAAAAATGGAGGCAGAGTTCAATAAGCCTTCATTTTTGAAAAGAAGGTAGGAAAAAAACTGCCTAGGAAAAAATGGTCAAGTGGTAGATTAGGGTTATAATGCAGTTGCATTTCAGAATGAGATAATGAAAACGTCGAGGTGATTCGTTCTGGATCCCTTAGGCGTATGAAACAAAATCTCACGAAAATGCGTCAATGAACTTAAGTCCTCAGCATCTAAGGATCCAGAATTGAATTCTAATGATGGTTAGTATTCAAAGAAACGGTAGCATTTTAGACTGTGGACCACCGAATGTGTACGTCCGAATGACGGCATCGTTTGGATGACTGGTGATATATGGGGACATCATTTTTTATGGGCGACTCGAGGTTGCATATATATAGTTTCGAGAGTGTCACTTAAATTCCCGATGGTTCTTTCTCCGAGTCATGGGGAAAGCTACTGGGAAAAGATGAGGAAAATAAAAGGTTAATAGAATCAGTTTTAAGATAAAGGTGCAGTCTTCTCTTGAATGCAGATAGACTAGTTAACGACCTTATTTCAATTGGCAAGTTATTCAAAAGAAAACTATACCTAGAAGCAAAGAAGAGAGAGCGTTTACACGTTGAGGATGCAGGAGGAGGTATAATTAGTGCAGAATTTCTTAGGTTATAAGGAAGACTAACGGGGGTAAAAACAGAAAGCTTGAGGAGTGTTGAACTATTATTCAGTCGGTAAAGGAGACAAAAGCCTGCTTCCAGTCTTCTCAGCCAAAGAAATTTTAGTTTCATAAGCTGGCATCTTGTTGAGTAGAAAAGTAGTTAAAAGAGTCGGAAATAGGAGTTTTTTGTGAAATGTCTTCGGAAAATTTTTAATTTTCGAACGGCTAGATCCGTATATTAAACCAAAGAAAGGGCAGCAAAATTAAAGAATGGGAAGTACAAACATACGATAAAGTCTTAATTTAATTTCAGCAAGGTAGAAATTATAAGAAATAAAGCCCCAACTCTGAGCAGCTTTGGCCGATATTCTATCGGCATGACGCGAAATATCTAATTTCTTGGTGTAGCTTAAGCCCAAGTCCTTGATGGAGGAACATTCAATCATATGGCAACCTTCAAAGATAAGAGGTTGTGGCAGCCTTAGAAGCCCAAACCTCATGTAGCGACACTAAGTAGGTGAGAAATCCATTAGCCATGTGGAGCTCCAGGCAGAAAGAGCGTCTAAGTAGGTATGAATTTGTTCTAGGCACAGTTTGGTCGTAGAATTAGAGAAGAAATACACGCATTTGAGGTCATTAGCATAAATAAAAGATTGAGAATGTTTAACTAGCGATGAAATATCATTTATTTACAGTAAGAACAACAAAGGACCTAATACGTTACCTTGAAGTACACCACTAACAATCGAGGTAGCACTTGAGCATGAGGACCCCACTTAAACTTGTTGTTTTCGATCATTTAGGTATGATCTAATAAAGTCAGTAAGAGGAAAAAGAAATCCTATATCTTCTAGTTTAGCTAGAAGTCGTCGATGAGAAACTGTATCGAATGCCTTACTAAGATCAAAAAAGATAACTAGTACAGATAGATGATCATTACGAAGAGAGGTTAGTAGATTTAGAAAAGACATGTTGCAGGTTTCACAAGAGCTGTCCGGTAAAATTCCGTGTTAGGAAAAGTTGATAATTTGATTGCTTATAAAAATCCATGATTTGTTTTGTAATTAGTTTCTTGAAGATCTTAGCAAGAGAGGGCGTTTTTTAACACCGCGATAGTTAGGAATGACCAAACAGGAACCAGATTTATATCTGGTATTATAATATAAGTTTTCCACTAATCGGGGAAGAAACCATTTTCGAGAAATACCGAGAATATATTGCTAAGCAAAGGTGTAAAATCCCTTAACTGTTTGATAAGTGAGTTTGGAATTTTATCAGTTCCAACCGAATGTGAATTTTTTAGGTGAGCTATTTCCTTTTCGAATACATGAATGCGAGAAATTAATGGTTGTTAAAAGCGAATTTGAAAGCAGAGGAATTGTAGGAGTGGGGCTAGTTTCAGTGGTAAAGTGGTTGGCAAAAAACGAATTTATCAACTCGGCCTTGCCCAAATCGTCTGTAACAAATTTTTTGTTGTAGTCGACTAACGGCTGAGTTACATTCAGACGCTTAGCCGATGACTAAACATGGAAGATTTGAGCGACAGATTTGGATGAATTGGCATCACTTAGTGCCCGACACTACCTACGCTTATCTCCCGCCAGCCTAATTATCGATGCTTATTCAAATATTTGTGCAATCCTTAAGTGAACTGACAAATAGCTTTTAGATGCATCTTTAAGTTAATTTCGTACTTTTTTAAGTCTGCTCTGGAGAAAATGCGGAACAGTAGAAGAAGCTGTTTTTGAATTAAAAATCTTAAACGGGATAAAAGCCTGGATTTTTTTCTGTGAGTCTCTGCAATAGCTCACGGAAAGAGTTTAGATCGTTGATTGAGAATATGCTATGCCAATCTAGAGTGCTTACGAAATATTGATTATTTAGTGGTTTGTGTTAGCAAAGTCTAGGTTATTGCATTTAACCTCAGGCTTCGTAAGAAGGGGTACTGGAAAACAACAGTGAATTATTGCGTGATTACTCGTGAAAAGATTATGATGAAAATTCATAAAGAGATGGTGGACATCCTTTGTAAAAATTAAATCTCAAATATTGTCCTTTTTTGTAACAGATCTGACCAGTAAGGACATGTTTGAAAAGTTAATAGTATCGTCCAATTTCTGATGTTTAGGCGGAGAGTAATTTTGTCTGCCAGTCAATGTCTGGCAGATTGAAATCGCCTACGATTATTTTGACATCAAATTGAGTGTCTGCAACTTTTCAAATAATTCACAGAGCTCGCTTTCATTGCCAGAATAACCCGGGGGATTATAGACACAGCCAATTACCGCTTTTTTATTGTGAGTGAGGATGACTGAAGCAAAGCATACATATCCAGAAAAGGACGAAATGCTCAGCTGAAAAGGGAAATGTACAAAGGATGACTTAATATAAAGGAGGCAACCACCGCCACGTTGGTCAGTGTGGTCTTATCGGTACAAATTGAAATTATCTATAGCAAGCGTCGAGTCAGAAATAAGAGAGTGAGCCCAGAATTCAGTGATGCACAGCATATCTGGATCAAGCTCAAAAGGCTACTGTTCTAAGCTCAGCCATCTTATTTACAACTGATCTTGCATTTAGTGAAACTAAGCTGAGCGTATTCCTGAGCTGCAGGTTACGCTCGTCAGTATTTATAAAAAAAGGATAATTTAGTTGTTGAGAAGAAAACTGGAAAGAAGAAACGAAAGGTGGGAAAAAATTGCTCTGGTCTACAATTTGTCGAAATGTTACTGTTAAGAGAACTTAGATTATTGTACAACGGCATATTTGGATAAAAACCTTGGAAAGGATGGCTATATTGTGGCGTTTGAAAGATAGGGGGTGGCATAAAAATGAGATTTTGAGGGGAGTTAGCATAAATTGGTGGAAAACGTGCATTTAAAAAAGGAATAAATGGTTTCAAAAAAACTGCTAACATAATTAAAAGCGTTAATTATTTGGGGATTTCGGACACTTTTTGGGTTGGGAAAGATGCTAACGTTAGTGTTCGCAGCTGTTGTAGATGCTGAGGGGTTAGCAGGTTTCCCATCGGTAATGACATTACTGATTTTAATGCATGGATTAGCCAATGATTCAGATTTACTAGGAGTTTTCTTAGGTTTAGTAGATTTGGCAGCTATAGCAGGCATGGTTTGCTTGTTGGGATGAGAAACAAGTGGCGTTGACACAATTTCACTCAAACCAGGAACAAGGTTAACGGGTGAAGATTCAGATGGAATCGAAATTCCTGTCAATCCGGAGGGCCGTAGGCTTGCATTAGCTGCAGGACAAACCTCTGAGATAACTTTTGATAATGAAGGTGTAGACGAAGGCTTCTTGTTTGCTAATGAGGGTGAAACCCGACGTTCCATTAGGGTTTTATCCCTACAGATAAACAACTTGTTTTTTTTCAAATATTGAACTGAGTGCTCATGCTTAGAGAAAATAAGGTCAACATCAATCGCTGAAAAAGTTTTACCAGAACTGGCTGGTTTTTGCTACGGAAAGTCAAGCTTTTATCTTCAGCGAATTTAAAGTTTAAGCTGCATGAGTAAAGGAAATGAAAGGCAACGTCCAGGGGGATTTTACTCTTGGGGAGTCTTTTAAAAGAAAATTGAAACTTCTCTTATGTCCATCAATTGATTCGGTACTGACCGTGTTTATAAAAGTCTCTAGTTTCACGCATTGTTGAGAAGTTAGCGAAGACAACTTTCCCTCAAAAATGTTACCAAGGATCGCGAAGAGAGATTCATATTTAGACATAAAGGTATTAAAGTTTTCCAGGGCGTCAAGGTCTAATTTCTTCATGCTTAAGGTGGGTTGCTCTAGTGGACGTTTTACGCGAAGAGGATGTTTGCGTCTAAGCACTGACTGGGGTTTCATATTGATTTTAAAATGTAAGTATTTTTCAAATCGATAATACGAAAGGAAAATTGTCACTAGTGACGTTTTGCAGAATAAAAATGTAATATTTGAAAAACGTGTTTTAAGCAAGGCACTGCAAGCAAGTATCTGCTAGGTAACGAGTTTAAACTGAAAATAAAATTAGCGAAGAGGCTATGCAGGATGAAAAATTATATCAACTGGTATACCAGTTACTGCAAATTATTCTTCGCTGGAAATAAGGTAAACTTACAAAATTTCAACTTTATTTCTAGAATTAACCTTTAGATTCCGTCCTTTTGACGTAAATCTGCGAGAACTTTAATGAGGCTATGTAGGGTGAAAAAGTTTAAAAACTCTATATTACTCCCTTTAGCAATTGCAATAACTGCAAGTGTGTGCAGCTGATAATGATGTAGAAATACAATAAATTGTCAATAATTAAGCTTATATTTTCTACAGAAAACGAAGAAATCGGTTTAAAATTCAAGAATTCACTTATTTTCAAATTTGAACCAACCGCCTTCGACCTTGTCCTTTGAACTTTTTTGTAAAGCCAGCTAAATCCTGAGCTACTTGAGCTAAGTGAGGATAGTGAGGAGCATGGACTAGATGGGACAGCCTTTTTAACTAGGGAAAACGCCCGCTCGTTCACTGGGTTCGGCAGACATGATAATTTTTTATCTGAGTTTAAGATATGCTTTAAGAGGCTAAACATGCATGCGAAATTTCCTTTACCGTATATTTTGGACGGAGAGGTGCTTTTTTAAACAGGTGGACAAGAGAAAGCTTTTTTAAGTTATCTTTTCCTTGCTTTATATTGGCTACCTCCTGCTACACCACTTCGAATTTATGGAGGAGGCTGAAACACCCCTCTTAGGTTTCTTCTTCGTAGGTTACATTTATGAAGTTTTACTAGCCTTTTTACCCACTTAGCAGGGGGTGAAAAATTAGCAGGAGAGCAAAATTTGCAATTATTTTCTGCTTGTGTATTAATTTGCTTGTCTAAACCCCTATCGATGTGAACGAGTAATAAGTGGCGTCGGGATACGGTCCTCCGCGATTTTGCTGGGCAATTTCGAACCCAGGCCATGGACCAATTTTTTTTGTGGCAATAAATTTAGAGCACCTGCGTTTTGCATACCTATTGGGATACAAAGCAGATGTGCTTGAGGTTAGAATCATCGCAAAATTAACAGAGAGTCAGTAATTATATTCAAGAATATAACTATATGAAGATGTTAACAAGGATATAACGACTCAGCCTTTGTTTTGAGCTCCTTCCGCGTGTGCGAGCAGATTCGTGGAGTACACAGCCAGTGCGAGTTTCGTGAGTGAGCGAAAGATCGAAGCTTGCACTTCCAGTTAAGATAAATCCTGGGGCAGGGAGGAATCCGTAGCAATGGAATTTTTTCCGAGACGGAATCGTCACGTTCAAGTCGCTATGCCAAAATGTAAACAGGTTCATGAGACTGCAGGCCTGTCTCGCAATGTCAACTTATTATATGTGGATCGCATTTTATGTTTCACTGTGGATTATGAAATTTGTAAATCCGGATGAACAAAGAGGCCTATTCCAATTTTATTCGCACTGCATCGACTGCAATTCAATCAATTTTCGACGTTTGGTTGTCCCTAGCAGTGCTCAGTTAACTTTTCAGTTCGCATATTTGAGGAAAATAACTTTGAGCGTTTGTAACCCCAGTTTCTGCGTAAAATTGGGTGTGGTGTACTGATGAATCATGTGGTTTGCAACATTTCAAAGTGGACTATTCAACAGACAAACTTGGCATGAGTCTCAAGGGATAAGTTCAATCCCGCAGCTTTTCAGCTTATCCTGAACCAAAAATATGTCAGGATTTGTTTTAAAATATTTCATCGATGCTGACAACATCCGTGGGACAGGCATTCCATGGTTTAAACACTGTGATGGAGAGGAAGATATTTTGCTGATACAGTCTTGGCTGTTGAATGTGACATAAGTTCGCTTATCGTTTCCTTGGGCGGGGATAGGTCTGGGCATGCAGAGTCATTGGTCAGGACTCCTGAAACCTGAAGGAATGTGGATGGTTATTCAAGAAAAAATATTTAACTGATATATTTTGTGAAGACGTTTTGATGGCAACCCATACAGGTTCTTTGATTCATGAAACCAACTAATGACTGTACTTCGTACGGCATCAAAATATTCACGATCCGACCACGCGAGAAAATTATTCACCGCTTCGGCCAGGACTCGAAACACCAACCTCTCAATTAGCTACCAATGCTCTTGACCGCTCGGCCACGCCCGGGAAGCCAGCAGACAAAAAATGGTATACACTACAAAAATAATGATCTCTCCTATCTTTGTAAACCGTTTTCGATTTCATGTGACAAAAACTTACCAGAAATACACAAGTCACTCTCAGTAGACCGAGAAGAACCACAAAGCAGCAATATTGAAGAAAGCAGTGCACTACAAAACATTGCCAAAACTAAGCTAAACAGTGAAGGGCTGGCACACTGTGATGGATGCCGAGGACTCGCAACCAGAGTTTTGAGATTAGAAGGAAACCTCGTTCTCCTATCGGAAATAATATCAGTCCTCATAAAACATAACAAAATTAATTCGCCGAAACACGATGCAAATGAGCTGAAAAACATCAACAAGCTAGACCATAATCATCGCAAGGAAACGGTAGAAGCCAATAGGCACAACATTAAGCGAAACAAAAAGAGAAAAAGAACGAAGTCATCAGAACAAACCTCTGAGTCAGTTGAAATACAGATGATCAGAAAGAAAATTAAGCGAGGAGGAAATTATGTATTGCGTTTCCCCGGGTTCGGAAAATCTGGTGCACATAGAATCCGACTGCATAAAAGTAAATCAGCGATCGACAGTCTCTGAAAAGTCAAAAAACAGTAATCGTAAGGTTTCTTTACTGCCACGGACGAGCGACAGCAGCAGGCTCTTTACATGTCAATCGTACTACAATGAAGCAGGGCATGGTAGCCAGCAAAGTAATGGCGGAAAAGTGGCCTGCGACTTATCGACAGACCTGGATGTCACAAACCAAAATTCAGGTTTCCCGGGTGCTATTCGAGCAAACGCATTGTCAGGAGAACTCATGCTGTTTGAGAGGTCCATAGAGATGTCTGCACATCAACCAACAGGCTCACCGATGAAGAAAAATTTGAACACAGTATTAAAGACTGTAACAAAGGGCATGATTCAACCTTCCATCACTAAAAGAAAGCAGGATGCAGAAACGAGTTTTTTCCCTGACAGATCATTTTGACTGGTAGTTCAGGCAGTCTCAAAGGCTACTGGGGAAACGCCAAAAGAAAGCGTAAAACAGGATCTGTTGATATTTCAAAATTTATTGAATGATACGCAAGAAACTGGCGTGACATTCGACATCAAAAAGATCTTTCGATTGGGGCCTCTCGTTACAAATGAAACGCATGAGGTTCGACCAAGACCATTAAAAGTCGTCTTGGGGAGCAAACAGCAGGTAAATCTATTGCTCTCTCGAAAGTCCTGACTACGAAAGAATCATCGTAGAGTTTTTTCTCAGCCAGATTACTCTCCCACCGATCGGATGAAAATGAGGACACTGGTAGCAGAATTGAAAAGACGTCAATACGATGGGGAACAAAACTTAAAAATTGTAAACCACAAAATCTTCAAAACGGTGCGCTCGTTTTTATGGGAACATCCAGTGAAATTGACGGCAACCACGCCGGTCAAAAGCCCTATTAAATGCCTATAGATTTGAACCCAGACAGGAGACCGGATATATCTTGTGAAATATCCAGAGAAATCGCCATGTGGAAGAAAGAACCAAAAATCTTCAGAAATCGAGGGAAGAAAACAAGATTAAAATGATGCACACAAATGTGCAGAGTCTATTGAACAAAATGAATGAAATTAAACTGGTCGTGGACCATTTACAACCTGACTTCATAGCTCTAACTGAAACATGGTTAAATAAATAAATCGCAGTTACAGAAGTCAGAATAGACGGTTTTCAGCTTATCCGTATGGATAGAAACGGACGTGGGGGGGGTGGAATCGCAATGATTATATGAGAAGGCATTGACTTCATTCCGGATGGGCCCTCGCCAAATAGTATCTTGTCTTGCGATATACTTTGTTGTAAACTGAAAGTCCCAAAACAACCAGACCTTCATATTGCCGTGGTATATCGACCCCTAGGGCAGCGAATGGACACGGACAAGCACTCATCACAGAGGTAAAGCAAATCTGCCGTAGCAAACACTTTTTAATACTTGGAGATTTCAACGCTCCCGATATCGATTGGGTGACAATGTTCTGCTCGCGATCGGAAAATTCATTCGAACAGAAATTACTTCAGTTGGTAAATGACGAGTTTCTTACCCAACATGTTAAAAAGAAGACGTGGTTCCGAAATGGGCAGCAGTCAAGCGTTTTGGATCTAATCATTAGTAGAGACGACAATTGCATCCTTGCATAAAGTTCTTACGTACCGCTTGGACGAAGTGATCATTGTGTTCTTGCTTGGGAGTACAGTCATTTTTCTGTACCCAAACGTCGTGCAGTTAGGCAGAGAAATGTATGGAAAGGGGATTATCCCAAAATGAAGAATTACTGAATGGGATAGACTGGAGCCCTGCACATGTACCTGACCCAAATGCAGCCTGGTTCTTCATTAGTAAATTAATTCAGCATGTGGTAGAAAAATTCTGCCCACTTAAAAGGCGATCGTGCGTCTCCCGACACGATTAGGTGACATTGGCAATAAAAAGGAATCTCAAGAAGAAAAGAAGACTGTGGAGAACATATGCCAGATATCAACATTCCGAACATTTTTCCGCTTTTAAGAAACAGCGAAATCGGTGTCGGAATATTCTGAGAAAAGAAAGATCAGCCTTTGAGTCAGAAATAGTCAAAGACATACCAAGAAATTCGAAATGGTTTTATGCTTACGTTAATAAGGCAAAACGAAATCGCGACTGCATTCCTTGTCTTAAAGACAATCAGGGAAACATGTAAACTGATAACTCTGATAATAAATGAATAAATAAATAAATTGTATATTTAAGGCCCAGAGGGCCCCATCATTACAAACCATCATGATAAAACCAGCCTCTTATCCAATTTCTTTATGTCCGTGTATACCGAGGAACCACCTTTTGACGAGGATGAATACTACAGTACTGCCACATCTACAAACAAAATAAGCCCAGTGTCGTTCCCAATGGACACAGTAAGAAAAACTCTGAAACAGCTACAGCCCACTAAATCACCTGGCCCAGATGGTATATCCGCAAAAGTTCTCAATGAACTCACAGACCAGCTGGCCTCTCCGCTCTCCAAGATATTTGAAAGTTCGATGGAGGCGGGGTCTCTGCCTTCCGAGTGGAAGATGGCCAACATCACCCCCATCTATAAAGGAGGAGAGAGGACATCACCAAACAGTTTCCGACCAGTCAGCCTCACAAGTATCTGTTGCAAAATGATGGATAAGATTATCACAACGGAACTGATGAGGCATCTTGAAGAGAATAACTTGCTTAGTTCATATCAACGTGGATTTCTAAGTGGTCGATCCTGCCTCACAAACCTGCTCACATCCATGGAAATTTGGACGAAATCATAAGAAATGGGTTTGTCAGTCGATGCGGTTTACATTGACTTTAGCAACGCCTTTGATAGGGTTCCACACAAACGTCTGATCTTTAAGCTCCGTCAAATGGGTGTGAGTGGCAACCTACTCAAATGGTTGACGGACTTTCTAACAGACAGGCGCCAGCGTGTTTGTATTGGAGACGCCAAGTTTCACTTGGAAACCGTTCACAGTGGAGTTCCGCAGGGCAGCGTTCTGGGTCCCATTTTGTTTCTAATATACGTAAACGACTGCCTAGATTGTCTGACATGCGAGAAGGTAATGTTCGCTGACGATTTGAAGTTATGAAACTTGATTGAAAAACCAGAGGATTCGCGGAAATTACAACAAAACTTAGATCGCTTGCGAACATGGTCTGATGAGTAGCTGCTGAACCTCAAATGCAAAATAATCCGACTGCGATCTAGTTCCAGAAGGATGATTAGGTTTGAATACCAGTACTTCATCAGTGGTCACCAACTCCAGGAGGTAATTATTGTAAAGGACTTGGGTGTATGGATAACACCAACTCTCAAACCATTGTCGCACTGTGCGAATATCGCAAAGAAAGCTATGGGTATTTTAGGCGCAATCAGGAGGTCCTTCGTTAATTTTGACGGAGAGCTTTTAGGGCGCGTGTTTGAAACATTTATTCGGCCGGTGTTGGAATATTGCGTTCAGGTGTGGCGCCCTTGGACGAAACATGACTACGCTCTGCTGGAGAAAGTTCAACGGAGGGCAATGAAACTAGTCAGAGGATTTGAATGCCTACCCTATGAGGGCCACATAGAAAGACTTAAAATTTATCGGCTCTCTTATAGGCCATACAGAGGGGATAGGATCTTAGTCTTCAAACTGGTCAGCGGAGTTGATTGTGCTCTTCAGATGGCCAACTTTTTTGAATTGGCAAACATGACAAGTCTCCGAGGTCACCAATACAAACTGAAAAGAAATCACGCCAAACTTGAAGTGCGGGCCAATTTCTTTTCCCAACGGGTGATTGAAGAATGGAACAAACTGCCAGACTCAGTTGTTTAGGCTGAAAGCGTCGAAATGTTTAAAAGAAGACTTGATGCATTTTTACTTGATGAACATATATTAAGTCGACAGCAATGATCGATAAACTAAAACGACTATCGCCATGTAACCTTTGCTTGTTTTGCTAGCGTCTATCTGTAAATAGGGTTTTCAAAGGCTCTGCCTATCTACCTTATACATACTGAATTATACTGAATTATTGCAGTTACTACAACGTACATTTTGCAAAAAGGAATCCTTGGGAGCTACAAATATCAAGTTGATATACCGTTGAGGATTGAAAACAATGGGCAGGCAATGTATGACCACTTTTCCTTGGATCTGCCAGCCCAGCAGCAGGTTCAAAAAAGTAGTGGGCCAAAAATAACAATTGGCAGATTTCAGATGAAGCCTGCCTCATTTATAAATAAATAATAAAAAAATCCATTGTATATATTTCGATCGCCTACCATGGCCAGATGCTTGATCTGAAAACAAGCAAATAACTAAGCACCTTACCCCTCGTCTGCTCGTCCCTACCCGGTACCTAGCCAATGGATGAAGTCATCATAGGCTTCGACAGTGCACAAGAGAAAATTCGAGGGAGAATGCCTGAGAGCGGCCACGCTGATGTTCCTCTCTAGTGTTATTGCAATGGTGAAGATGCCGCGTATGGCCTCCCAGCGGATTTCCTTTCTAATACATGTCTACTAAACATTCTTCAAGATGTGGAATGAAATTTTCAATTTTATCTACGGTTTCGCCATCTGAATCCCCAGCTAACTTTGCACGGAAACCGACCTTGATTAATCTTTTGGGATCCCAAGAAAACAGTCCTTCCTTTTTTCGTCCTCAAGACGGCAGTACTCCTTCTATTACCATACCCATACCAAGTTTACCAGTTACTCCTGGTAAACCAACGCAGATTTCTAGCTCAAAGACAAGTCCGGCTAAAGTCTCAATCACTCGAAAACCGCAAAAATTTAGCCTCTCCATGAAAACTACTCCATTTCGATCGCCTATTTCTCCCAAAAACATCCCCATCCCAACAACATCGAATTTCCAGCTATCACCCAGACCTCATACTGAGGCTGATAAACGAAACATACAAGCATTCTCGCCCAAAAAAATAGTGCTTCTGTGCCACTCACAACAGTGAATCCCCAACCCCGCAGCCAATTTTCTCTACGGTCGTTTCCCCAGTTGTCTCTTAATACAAAGGGTCCTGCTGGACTACTAGTCTCACCTGACCTTCTGTGTCACCTTAATAGTAAAACATTGCAGTATCCTGTCCAGGGATTTCCCGGTCATGCCCCAATAGCTAGCAGTTGTGCTCAGTTGCCCCTGTCTGTCATTTCCACCTCCATATTTTTACTCCCCTTCACCCACATCAGCGCGTATGATCCCACTTTTTTCCAGAGCAATGCAACTGAACGAAGCACAACA